>OMNW01020706.1:9627-29062 GCA_900303245.1 Selene dorsalis
GGCACTACAGCCAAATTGCATTTGGCATTATTTATTTGAAAGCTGTATTGGCAGAATATTGTAAATATTGCAATGTGTGTTTTATTGTGCTCCTGTTAAGAGATACAAAATATGAAGTGCAGGAATTGAAATGTATATTAATAGCTGCTGCACATGATTTATTATTGTTGAGGAAATACACACCTGACATTTAATATCCTGGTGAATGAGGTGTAAAGGCTCGTTGAAAAATATAACAGCTCTGTATTTGTGTTGTCAATCTCACCCAAGCCTGACAATAACTTCTATTTTAATTAATACAGCTGTCAACAACTGCAGTGTAATTCCTTATGTTTCACACCATGTCAAGCTTTATGTTACATTACACCTAACTTTCCCTCCATTATGCCAGATTATACTGTTCTGGGATCAGCTGAATTACATGTCTTACAGCTAAATCTAATTTATTGTTATATTAATTCAAGCAAAAATAATATTAAACAGGCCAAATGAAGACATTTTTAAGGGAGGCAGCTTTGGAAAACTTGTTGTGCAAAACACCGCAATGTAAAATCTAAACATTTTCTACAGTGTATACTGTAGCTGTGATTATATTCACCATGACAACCACACAGTCGGCACCGTGTGTTTGCCAAGGGATGCCAGACCTCAACAATGGAGTCTTAATGCATGTCTGGTGCTTTCTTTGGTGAGGGAACAAGAGCAAAGCAGAGACTGAGCTCTCTAAATGCCATCCTCCGCCACTGTTGTGGTGAATGCAACAATAGGTTAGGTGAATACATTTGCTTAGTTAGTGGGTACGCATGGATGGGCCTTAAGTAGGGCCACTGCCCAAAACCACCCTCCTGTTATGCGTTCATTAATGTATTCTTTTCATTATCTTTCACCTTCACCTTAAAACAGGGAAGGATATTCATGACAAAAAAGGTACGCGACGAAGGTCAGTCCACCCCCCTTCTTGGAAATTGAAATCCGGGAGTGCGCGCTTTAATTGCCTGCCGCTTTGACTCTAAAAAAAATGTCTGCGCTCCATCTTGGCAGTGATGCTGGCTGCTTAAGGGACAGGGAGATGAGAAAGGGAGTAAAGGGTAGAAGCCTCCCAGAGCTTGCTAACTGTCACCACGGACCCAGAGGGGAGAGAATGAGGAGGAGAGAGGGGAGGGAAGGCAAGGCTGACTGCTCTAACACTCTTACACATATCATCATATCTGTATGATCAGTGGGGTGGAGGAAGAGGGAGGGCAGGTTGAAACCCCGGAGCGGAACTGACGGCTACACCTGTCCTCTCTCCTCGTCTCTCCCTTACCATCTTGTTCTTTCATTGTCCCTCTCTCTCTCTCTCTCTCGTCTCCCCTCTCCAGGGTCCTCAGGGTTAAGATTGTTTATCTCTCTCTCTCATGTTCTCTCCCTGCCTCTTAGTGCCCTGTGGTCCAGTATTCCTCCTGGTGTTTCTGTCTCTCCCTCTCTCTTCCCCACATGGGTCCCTCCATCCTCGCTGACTCCCCCCCGCCTCCCTGCCGTAGAGATTCTCTCCTAATCCCTGGAAGTTTGGAACTAATGAACTAACTGCTGAGCCACTGCCACGGAGCTTGGTCCCAAACTATACTGTACTTCACACTCGATTTCCTCTCCAGATGGCATGGTGGCGCGGCCGACACGACGGGGAGCACCTCTCGCACACCAGCACGCGCCTGCAAATGCACACAAGCGCACAAGACATGCAGAGCACAAACTCGCACACACACACACACAGACTTAAGTCTGCACCCGTACGCACACATAGACAAATATTCACACAAAGGCACACACAGGCGCACACACACATTCAAACACGAGCATGCAAGCGCATACACAACTCGTTACAGTTGACCGCAAACTGTACATCACTCAAGTACGACACACCAGCGTCCTGGGTCATCCCGTTACACAACCAGGTCCATTTGGTAGCAAAAAAATAATAATTAATGGTTTATTCCTCTAAGGTGTAAACTATATCATATAGTCAATATCCTCTGTTGACTGTTGATACTGGTCAACACAACAAGACAGTCATTACTGCACATATCTGATTTGAACATTTTGAACTTGTGCAATTTGTTTTAGAAAAGTTACACAAAGTCTGTAGAGATTTCACTCATTTTTATGCACTTAAATAATTAACAGTTATATAGCTTGTACCTGCAACACAAGTATAGTGTGTGTCACAGAAGCTCATGAACATTATACTCCAAAAGCACTGATCATTATCCACATTTTACATTTTTATGTTGAATCACAAACTTTAGCATGAATAATTAGCAGTAAGCTGACGGACAGACTTTAGATAGTAGTAGTAGTAGTAGTAGTTGTAGTAGTAGTAAGTCTTTCACTGGGGTGGAAGGTACTTGTAGCATCTCCTGTAGTTTAACAGTAACTGTAACTGCTTATACAAGCAAATGCTGCACAAAAATCACATATTTCAGCTGATCTCGTCTCACTGTAGAAAATATTTTTAATTCTTCTCCCCAAAAGGCATCCTGGTGATTTTTACAATTCACTGATAATTTTCCTCCCTTTTTTCTTATTTTACTCTATTTTACACTCTTTGTTTTGTCCCCCCTTCAGTAACACCATCAACCACTGGTCCGGAGATTTACCCCTCTGGTTGCATTGAAGAGCAGCTGAGTGAAGAATAGAGTGGATGACATTATTACAGTTCACTTCCTTTTATTCAGATGTAGCACAGTCAATACACAGGCCATAGTCTATGCATGAACTGTGTCTGACACCAGAGATTTTCAACTTAACATAAATTATGCAGCCAACTGTCAACTGATACATGACCTCAGTTCAGTGCTCACTGTGTTATGCCAGAGGACACTGAAAGAGCTGATCTCCATTTAAGTGGATTCAAATGACTAAACTCTTGACAGAATGAACTCCTGGGAAATAATGTTAGCCACTTGAATTATGAATACTGAACATTCATATGTAGTGTGTGTCCGTGTATTTACATCGCTGCATATACAAGTGGGTGGGTTTGTGCACTCATTTACTTTTGTGCTCAACACCTCAGAGGACCCAGGAGACCTGAGAGAAACTCCCAGTCAGGCTGCCAAGACTCACAAATGGGATGTGAGCTGCTCAGCCAGAAAATAGACCCTGTTCCAGCCAGATCAGAAAGACCTTCCATTCCAAACTCTGCTGTCTGTCACAGTAGATGTGTGTAAGCATGTGTCTAGGTGTGTGTGTGTGTGTTAAAGCAAAGCTGCGTAACTTTTGCTTAGCAGTGGCAGCAATGGCCTCTGGAGCCACAGGTGGAAAACAGAGGTCGCTGGCTGTTGCTGAATCTCTGAATCTGAGTGTTTAATGATACTGGAAGTAGAATACCTCCAAGGGTTAGCAAAACGGCGAGAAAGCGACCGGACTTGCATAGTTCCCCTTTAAATCAGCATCAAGCTGATCTGAATGAAAAAATTCGCTCCTAGCATGTGCATTTGTGAGTGCCAGTCTTTTGTCAGTCATTTGTCTTTTTATAGCTGGGTGAAGACTCGCACTTGGGTTGGTCGAGTGTGACATTGTGCTGCAAAGAGTTACACAATTCTCACGGGAGATATTATCTGCTCAACCCAAGTTAAGTGCAAAAGAACAGGGATTTGGGACACGCAGTGGGTAGTCGGTAGACCATCCAAATGATTTTGAAGCTGTGATTTTAAGGTGAAATAGTTGCATAATGTTGCTCTTAAGTGTCATGTGTCGGGTATCATTTGAGTCATTTGGGGAGGGTGCTGGAGGCAAACGTGAGGTCAGGGTGCAGAGCAGAGTGTTGACAGTGCTGTGATTAGCATTCATTGCTTAAGCAGGGAGGAGGTCTTGTCTGGTTTTTAAAGACAGGAGGCATTTAAATGACTCTGAGGTTAAAAAATGATTCCTCATGTGTCTTTTTGTCAATACAAGCCGTAGCTTTCACAGATTATATTTCGGCTTTCTCAGGTCTTTCGATTGTCTTTTGAAACGCGTACTCCTGCAGCAGCCCCAGATACTGTGGGCGAGGGGTGAGGATTGAGGCCGAGCGAGGGATCAGAAAGTGCTGAGACATGGAGAACAGAAAGGTCCTCTCTCTCCTTCTCTCATTATCCTGTTACACCCTTGTGTTTTCACTGGCAGGGCCGCAGTCCGCACTGCTCTGTGCTGCTACGTGGGCTGCGCAACACACCCAACACTTGGAGAGTAACCCTAGTAGGAAGAGTGATGATGGAGAAGGTGACGAGTAGAGGAAAACATGAAAGAAAGGGAGGAGGAGGAGGAGAAGAATGGAGCAGATGTGGGTGTATGGGGGCCACACTATATCTCTTACTTAGCAATAAATGTATGCACTGTTGATAAATTCAGATAGACAGAAAATTAAGCTCACCAGACCTCAACTAGCTATCTGAAACCACTTTCAAATTTTATTTCTGTTCTAACACAATATATGGAGGAGGAGAGATAAATTAAGTTTGGTTTTGTAAACCCTATCAAAGCATTAAGATGAAGTAAAAAAGGCAATAAAACAGTCTTAAAGTCCTCAGCTCTTTTATTTTTAACAGAAAAAAGTGGCATAGGTTGCACGCAGGTCTTTGTGAAATGGTGCGGCTTTTGTATAATTTGTTTTCACACTTTCTTCACCTTATTAGCACCTTGGCCACATGAACCGTTTGTGACACCAGGATGAGTCAGTTCCAGGCAACTGGGAAAGATATCTGTCCTCACAAGCATCTGCCCAGACTTTTTTTTTTGTTTGTTTTTTACCCCCACATTACGGCTTTACTTTCGTTCGCTCTGCCTCGAGAACATTGTAGCAGATTATTAGGTTACATGAGACTGGCATCTTGTGTCTTAGCACATTTTAAATGGTTGTTTGTGCTGCATTAACATTTTTGAAATGCAAACACAGTTTTATGATGCAGCAGCCGCCTCTGCCATATGGTGGACCTAGCCACAAATTAAATATTACTGCTATCAAATCTGTTCAAAGTTAAGACACAGAAGTTGTTGAAGCTTTTTTTTAGCAAATGTAGAGGTTTTTTTTTCTCATCCAATGCATATCAACTCAGATAAACATCAATTTCAGTCAAAGCTAGGCCTGCAGGTCACCTCTCAAAACCTAATGTAAGTCACTTAAAGGGGAACCATATGAGTCCTGTTGCTTTTCTGTTGTTTTGCTAAATCTCCTCCCAGCCATGTGCATTTGTTTTCAACAAAGTTGGTGAGAAAACAGTCCATGGAGCATTGGATAACGTTATATATCATATACGTGTTAGGATTGTGTATATTTGTGTAGTCTTGTCTGTCATAAACAAGAGATTATGGATTATGGGGCGTGTTTGTGTAGTGGTGCCATGAGACAAGGGCTGAGACACCGGGGTGGAGGCACTGATCTCGCAAGGTTGATTTTTGGCCAAAAGATGCAAGGTGGAAGACAGGGAGCCTCCATTCTCCTTCATAACAAGTTACAAGTCATTTAACCATCACAATTACTCCGAAGCTGTTTAATTAATGTAAAAATGTAACATAGTTAAGTTAAAAATCTTGCATAGTTCCTCTTTAACATGCATAGCTTAATAAGAAAAAAAACGCATAAAATTTAGCAAAAATTAGAAAAGTAAAGTAACAAAATGAATACAGAAACGTCAAGATGAATGTAATCAGTCGTTGGTGAGTCCAGATGGGAACAGAAAGACCTAGCGTTTCCATTTTCTCTCCAAAATGGATACAGAACCTTGGGAATTTATTCCCTGAAAACATTGCCATGCAGCTTGTGATGAAGTGTAACTAAACCACTCTAATGAGATCTTTTCATGGCTAATTAAAGTGTATAAGTACTGTGTAATAACTAGCTGTTTTTCCTACCTCAGTCTGTCAGTTCTGACCAACTATGACAAGCAGGTTTGAATGATTTACAAATTCCTGCTTCTCTGTCCTGCTAGTTATATCTTGTTGTCTGCCCTGACAGGATAGCAGATAACACAGTGTGCTTCCAGCTGACAGAGCGAACGCCTGAATCTCTTTCTGCTACATCTCAGTTATCAACCTAGCCTGAATTAGTCAGTCATCTCACTCCAGCTTTCTGGAGTGCAGCACGTCACTTGTCAAAACCCATCCGTGATAACTTGAAGCTCGCTACCACACACACACACACACACACACTGACACACACATACTGACAAAGGCAGATGAACAAATGCATACACACTTACACTTCAGGCAGGCAGCCATCACCTGCAATAGTCTGCGGCTCATTTTAAATGGCATCGCAAGTTGCACAGCAGGGTGCAAAACGCCAGCTCTCAAAAGGGAAAAAAAAAGGGAAAAACAACTGTGTTCATTGTGACTCATGATCTCCCACTCTTTTTCCTCTAAACCGCACACATGTCTATCTACACTTTCAGAATAAAGGGTACAGCATACCACTGGTTGAAGGCTGTATGTCAGTGATGACATACAAGTTGTTTTTGAGAATCCGGACACACAGCTGTCAGCAGCTATTAATTTTGTAAATTTTGTAAATTACCCTCACTTATGCTTTTTTAAAAATTTCCAGTTCCTAGACTGTTGATTTGTGTACAATCGCTATCTTAATAGAAAAAAACAACAACCCCGGCTGTTTAAGCTTCTTCCTAAAAATGCCATGTTATGCATCTTTTTTTTGTTTGTTTTTTTTTAACCCCAATTTCTATACAGTACATTATACAACTACCACTGTACTGAGATCTGATTCAAACTGAATGAAGGGACATGGAGTGTGAGTCTACACCCACATCCTGTCCAGAGGCGATATTTGACGTTGCTTGTTTAAAGCGGCGTGGCGGCCAAGCTGGACGTCCGTGATCTGATGCTGGAGAGGAAGGTGGTCCCGCTGTGGCCTGTACACACATCAGTTTGGATGCTCCAGTCTGATGTGGTGTCTACAAGGCAGCAGCCATGCTGGGTCACATACACACACCACTCGGTAGGATCCTGAGCGTCAAGACTCAGGCTGTGTGTTAAGGAGCTGCCCTCGCTCTCCTGGAAGGTCAGGCTTTCTGCACTTGAAAAGCTTGTGCGTGTGTGTGTGTGTATATATGCGTTGGACGGCCCTGTCCGCTCGGCCGACTGCTCGCCCGCCCGCCTGCCCGTGTGTCAGCCTCTAATGATGAGGATGATGGAGGGAATCAAAGAAGAGATGGAGCTGACGTTAGGGCGCGCTCTCCGTGGGACACCAGGTGATTGGGGAGGGAGCTTTGAAGCAACTTGTTGGATGGCTGTCCATTAATGTAAAATATCTTCTTTTCAAAGGGCTTTATTCAAGCTTGGAGTAGCAGAGCCCATAGGGGTCAAGGTGTCTGGCAGAATAATCTCTCTTTCGCTTTAGAGAGAAGGAGAGATAAAAGAAAGGATAGTGCACAGTGACCTGGCTATCTCCTCAGCCCTACTTGGTGTCATGTTTTCAGAAATGCTGTCGCCAAAGGAGACAGTCCTTGCAATGAGCGGTTTGTGGTTACATTAAAAGGATTTTATACATGCCGGCTGACTATATGTCAGGCTGAGGTTCTACAGTCTATTTGATCTGCAAATGTTATAAACCATGCTTTTTGATCACTCGGATCACTATTTATTTAGTTTGGTCAGGGATCAGTGTGACTCCCTGGCACATGAAGCAGCCAGCAGCTCCTCACATATCAATTTTCTCCAGTAACCATGAACTGCAGAGGGACAGGGGCCCGAATTTTATCCACCAAGTAGCAGGTTTACGAATAGTGAATTATGGCCGCGTAAATCGCTCCATCCGTTTTAAGTTACCGCGATACAGTTACGGGTCTATCTGGGCTTATGAGAGAGGATCCAGCAAAACCTGAGTAAGAGTCAAAGATCACAGTGCACTCATCATACGGTGCGACAATCCCTCGCGTCGCATTCAGTGAGGGAATGGGGAGACACAGACGACACACAGCAGCCCAGCCCGCTCGTGACCTCTATTAAATCCGAGTAAATCTTTGATATGTACTTTGATACCATATTTTATTGATACTGAAGAGGTGTTCATAATATCAAGTACAGTTCTGCATTCCAGGAGATCAGAGCAGGGGCTGTTTTGTCTCAGAAGCTGTCCCGTGACCCTTGAGGGGTCCCCATAAGATCTAATAGAACTGAACCCAGGTCGACTGTAGTCCAGTTTTTACAAGAGATTGTGATCTATGGGCTCTACATGTTGTATCTGTCTGCGGTTTCTGTTTCGCACACACAGGCGCTACTACAGTGACCAGTCTACTAGCGATCAGTTGGTTTGGATCTTCCACTGGCAGCAAATGCAGCGTATTTCTAATTTCTCATCAAGCACGATGTTCACGTTTGACACAATCCACTGGCGCCGTATTTTAAATAACTACATTTTAATTTGTGAGTACACATCTGGAAAACCTCATCTACCGTTATTGTAGGAGGATTTATATTTATAAGGGTTTTTTTTTAAGAGCATAAATGGCATCAGGAGGGAAAAACATCTCAATCTGAGCATCTCCGAACACACATACAAGCACTCAAAGGCTCCAGCCTCTGATCTGACCTGACAACTCCTAAGCTACCATTTCCTCATGCTGCTTAACTCAGACCACATTTCTTCCAGAGAGCCTCTCTCCTCTCACTAGCTCGACTTCTCTTCTATCCCTCTTTCTTTCCATTCTCGTAGCCCAGCATCTGGTTTGAATAAAGCGACGTGTGCTACTGTGTTACTGATAGAAGTTGGGACTGTGGACTTCTCTTTGATTTTTTTTTTTTTTCCATGCTCCTCATCTCTCTTCGTGCTCGCCTCATACAATGCCTTCGTTGAGAGAACAAGGTTGAGTGTGCAGCCTCTGCTTGGTTGATTTGTGAAATACTGTGTATAGATGAGCTGCCTGTCAAGGGAAAGTACAGATGTGTGATTACTGTGCCTTTTTCTTTTAATAAGTTCATGTTACATCCTGATGTAATTTATTCCAGATTGATGTATGCTTTGTCAATTTCCCACTTTTATCATGTACAGGTTGTGTCTGTTGTGATGTGTTTTTTTATGATCATGCTTAATGGACAATATCACTTATGTAGGGACACTTCCTTGAAGGAAATTGCATTCTTCTTGAATTTTTTTTTATTACTTTTTGGTGACAGTGATTTGTATCCATGTATTTTTTGTAAATGCACACAACCTCTTTTGATAGTTTTCGTCATTATTAATACATTTTTGTTGTATATTACTCCTGTCGTTGTTACATGGTCTTACACTGACTTTAACTAGTTATTTCAGACTGAATGTGTTGCATTCAATAATCATTTCTGTCCATGTGTGATGTTTCTGTGCTGCAGAGTGAAGCCAGAGAGACCATTCCCAGGATGCTTGCAGAACTGGATCTGGGTAGGACAGAGAAGTGTGTGAGGGTGAACTCGGTGTCCAGTGGCTTAGCTGAAGCTGACCTGCAGGTCATCCTGCAGGCTGAGGTTCTCCCTCCTGCCATGATGTTACCCAAAGTGGAAGATACCGAGGAGGTGCAGTGGGTAAGGTACAATTGTTCAAAAAGTTTAAAAGCCAGAACCATGTGTGACAGAAAAAATAACACAAAACCAACAAACATAAAAAAAAAAACTATAGATGAAAATGACTAAACTAGACTAAAAATACACAGCTTAAAACTTTTTGCTCTCCTTCTCTTACTTCTGGGTGTCTTTTAAGAAAACACAGTGCTGCTCTTATACAGTAATGGGAAACCCAGGGAAATCTTCAAAGCAATCATAACAAACTTTTCCATACATTTCCCAGTAAAAGTGGGAATCGATCCCCGAGGCAGGACTCAGGGACCGACGGAGTGTTTTTTTTGGCTGCAGCTCAAGAAGCGGTTGACATTTCTTCGGATTACCTTCAGAAGCCTGATAGCTTTCTGTAACAACACAAAGGTGCCTTTTGCCACTGCTGAACTTACTGGAGACAGTGTCTTGATCAGTGTCATGTTGTGGCTATGAATTAATTGAATCACTTTTATTATAGCAGTAGAGGTTATGTGTAAAATAGAGACCACACAGACATATCACAAACTGATTTTGCACTCTTGCTGTGAGTGTGATATTCCTCCCATTTTGTTTCCTTATAAACTACCATTTGCAATTTGCCCATACTAACTTGCACCTTCTCCCTTGTTAAGAGGTGTTTGTCTGGGCTTGGCCATCCCTCTGGCTTTCTATAAAGGGGCGCTGTACGGATGTCAGGTCCCGAAAGGTCAGGAGACAGTGACATCATTAATGCGCTCCTTTCCGATCAGCTCCATATGGTTCACTCACCACGAGGAACCGTGGTTGCTGTCAGCCTGCTTTACTATTGAGTGTGCGTGAGTACAGTCGTTGCTGATTAAAGGAGAGGAGAAATAAAGATTTGTTTAGAGGTCACAGAGAAAGAGAGAGGTGATGGAGGGGTGTCTAGTCTACATGAGGACACATAGAGTCTCGCACATGTACATACATGTATGTGTGTATCATAAAATATATTCACATAATATCCACTCAGACATGGTCCTGGGCAGGAGCAGGAACTTTTTAACTAGTGGTTTTAATTAGAACACGTCTATTTCCTGCTGCCCTTTCTTTCTTCCTTGTGTAATTGCTGACAGGTGTTCACTAATTCTCTACTTGGGCTCAGCCCTTTTTTCCTTGTGCTGCTTTCCCCCACGGCATGGCACTTAAGATTTGCATTATTTATTTGTTTTTTCGTTTTGTTTTTTTTTTTTTTAAACAATCTCACATTAATATTATTACGATTATTGTTATTACTATGCTGGATGTCACAGTGAACGTGTTGAGAGCCTGAGAATGAGGATAATTGCTTAGCTGGATTTAGTTTTTTTCCCCCCTTGTAATACCAGCGCTTTTGTGGCAAAGAAACACTTTAAATGTTAAGTTTCTTGAAGTCAGCCCTTCTTGTTGCCATGTTTCCCATCTTAAGTGCGCTGTAAAACTGTTTGTGTGTAAAACTGTGTTTTTGGCAGTCTGTTTCTGCTTCAGCAGGTGCATGCGCGCTCCTGAAACAAAGTCAAGTTCTGGACGTCCGGACCTTGATTCTTTCACTTGTGCCCATTGAATTGTATCTTTGTCCCTCCCTGATTTTGCTGTGTCTGCTTCGCACATGCTCCTCTGTGTGTGTGTATGTGTGTGTGTTTGTGTTCATGTACCAGTGTTGTAAGCATGTGTTTGATTTTTTTCCGCTCTTGTAAGGCCACGCAGTAAAACCCTCACTTGTTTATTTTTCTACTCTTTTTTTTTTAATTGATATTAGCACAGTAGCCTCCAGACTGATTTGTTGCTAAAAGATGGACTTGCTTGTTTCCCTTTGTGTGGAAATCTTTAGCTCTGCCTTTCTCTTCTCCCCCAGCTCTTGTGTGACTGACAGGCCTTATTGGGCTATAACAGGCGTAACTCCCTCCTTTGTCTGAGGACAATTCTCACACAGATTCGGAGCCATGTGCATTCTTTGCCCACCACACTATTTGGTGTGCACTGGGACCAAAAGAATCGCACCCTGTCCTGCTCCTCCTCCTCTACTCCTCCTCCTGTCCCCTCCCCTCATCCCTTTCTCCGCTTCCCCTCTGTGAAATGAACACTTCAGCAGGCCGGAAACATTTAATCTGGCCCCCTTTTGAAGAAAATTAATTGAAACTTGTCCCACTATAGCCTCCTTTCTCCAGCTCCATCTCTCCCTCCTTCTCTTTTCATGATTGGGTGGTGAAATTGACAGAGGGCTTGTTTGTAGCGTGGCTCTGAATGGCAAGAAGAGGTGTTATTTCTTCTTTTTTCTTTTCCTTTTCTCTTTTTCAATTCAGTAGTGAATAACATCTTTAAAGGGTCCTAGTTTTAGGAGCCATTGACAGCTAATGGTTGCTGTATGCGCCAGAAGAACAATGACCGAGGACTATAGCAGCTCTTATGCAGTGTAAATCAGGCCCTCAAAGTGCATAATAGCTGAAGAGGAGAATACAGCAGAGGGACAGAAACATGTAATCAAAGAGCCTCGGAGGCTTTTTAGCCAGTGGTGCCGCATTGAGCCTTCGTTTGTTTTCCTTCAGCAGAATCTAAACAGGCGGCTCGGCTCGCCTCAGCCCTGTTAGGGTGTGCGTGGCTCAGTGTAGTGGTGGTAATCTCTGTGTGTAACATCAGCTAGGTTTCCCCGCAACGGCCCATATACACCTAGTTTCCTCTGTCACAGAAATAGGTTTATCTTCACCCTCTTTTCACACTCCTTCTCGGACACCCTACCACCACCACACCACACCACACCACCCTTTCCTGTGTTTGCGAAGGAGGGGAGAAGGGGGGGGTAGTATTATGCTAAGCCCCCAGCGTTAGTTTTTATGTTGCCATAGCAGCCTTGCTCCCACAGGGTTGTGACCTCAGATGATTACAGTACAAAGCCTATTGGGTCTTGAAAACCTCTTTGAAGATGAAAAGTCTTTGATGGTTTGTATTTATGCAAATCTCTCAGATATGATTTATCCAACTGAGATTGAATGGAGAGATGATTAAAATTGCCCCTATTTTTTGAAATCCTTCAATTGAGGCCCACTCTTTCAGTTTCGAGAACAAGAGTGGTGAGTGCGAGCACGGGGGTTATTTTGCTCTTCATTTAGAAAAATAGTGCTGTACCTGAGGTTATTTATATCTGTCTTTTTCCTGGTGTGTCAAAGAGGGAGTGAGAGAAAGGAGAGGAAGGGGGGACATGGAGTTAGACATTTCTACTCTGAGCTTTTTTTAACTCCTTTTTTTTTTCTTTTTTTTTGGACTGGCTTTGAAAGGAAATATCTAACGAAGGGGGCTTTTGTGTGTTTCCAGATGATAGATTTAGGAATTTGGGCTACCCCACTGGCAGTCCAGGGCTAGCTGTGAACTGGTCTGTTGGAAAAAATTGGAATGCTTTGGTCTTCAAAGAATTAAACTTGGTTTTAAAGCCCTACTTAGGTGAGCTTGCATATTAGCAGGAGTCATGCAGAATAAAGGCCTCAGCAAAGTGTCACATCACACTCTGATTGTTGCTGCAGTCTCCTTGTTCCCTGCCATGGAGGAAGAGGGGAGGAGTGGGGTGGTGGGGGTGCACAAAACAGAATAATGTAGGAGTAAAACACTCTCACAGACATCCCGAATCTTGTTTCTTCTTCCTTTTTTTGTGCGTTTTTGTTTCTTCTCGGGTTTGCCGTGTGTGTACGCATGTGCTCGCGCATTTACATGTGTGCGCACTCTCTCTCTCTCTCAGGGGAGCGCACGCTGTAGCTGCGCAGAGCCTCAGACGGAAGGTAGAGCAGAAGACTTCAGACGATGGGGGGGAACCCTGGTGATAATGTAAAATATTTCATTTCACCAGCTTTTGTTGCTGCTCTCCTGTGCTCGCTTTTCCTGTTATTTGAACCGTCATAACTGTGTCTCTGAATAAGGAGTGCAGTGGGAACAGTGTGGGTAATAAAGGTGTCAAGATTCATATCAAAAGTGAGTTTTTTTGAACAATAAGATTCCTTTTTTTCTTCCCTCCTCGGTCTGTCCCTACCCCACAGTGGATTTTGAAAAATGTGTCATATCGTTTACCATCATTACTGCTCAACTTTTTTTTTTTCTCAAGTTTTTAAATTCACTTTGACAAAATAGCTCAGTATCTCAGCGCGAGTTTCCCCTTTTTCTCCTGCATATAACTATAATGATGTTGATTTAAGGCACTGAGGGCAGCACCGACACTTTAGCACAAAAGAAATGCAGGAACTTGTACAGAAAATACAATCCTCCAAATCACAGTGTTTTCTTCAAGACCATTATCAAACAGATTCAAGCTGATCCTAAGCCTGAAAAGCTGTTTTTATTACAGCCAAACGCCACAGAAGAATATATGTGCCCCAGCAACGCACAGACATCTAATGAACTGTGATTGCACAAAGTAGTAAGAACAAATTAATTCATTGTGGTTATTTTGGGCTTTATTGTTTCCTATTCACAGAAACAGTGGGTGTTGTTAATGAGCTGCACACGAGATTGTCCTTGTGTGTTAAGTTTGTTGACAGGTTTCAGCACAACTTGAAAGGACGGGCACTGACAGAACCCATTCGCCTGGTCACCTTTGTGGAAACCGCTGTGGGCCTGCTCAATTTTAAGGTAAATTACAAACAAACCCCCCAAAAAACTGCCTGCGTAAGACATTTTTCTGTTTCTCCATTGTTCACTTTAGATTAAAGACTCCATCAGCGAAGCCGAGCACTCCACGTGTCCAAAATGAAAGGGATTCAAAGCCTTCGGACAGTCTCTCAAAATGAGCCTTTTGAGCCTCCTTTTTTTTTTTTTTTGTTTCCTTTCTCTGTGTCTGTCTGTCTGTCTGTGTGTGTGTCTCTCTCTATCCCTTTCCAGACATGCTGACATTTTTTAATTAGACCTGTTTTAATATCATCATAGTGGAAAAGTTCTTAATGATATTTTGGCAAGCATCAAAGCAGTTGCTGTTATAGTGCAGCACGACCTTCAGCTACATGGGGAAAAGGGCATAGTTTTGGGCATTTGGGGAGAAACAAGCTGTCCTTCCTTCTTTTGATTCGTCGTTTAGTTCCCCCCACTCTAAATCTGCGTCTGTGTTTGTGGTCGTGGGTGCGCGCGTGTGTGCATGCGTGTGCATGCGTGTGTGTGTGTGCATGCGTGTGTGTGTGTTTTGATGACAGGGGGTTGCCTCTGTGTGCTTTCTTGAGAACACACTGTATCTTTGCCCAGACTGAACCCCAGGTTACAAGCATGAAAAAAAAATCGCTCTGGCACAGCTAGTGGTGAAATTAATTTGGAGGCCAACAAAAGCAGGAGACGTGCTCTTATTGTTTCACACTCTTCACCACAGACAATCACATTCCAGATTCATTTTTTTTATTTTATTTTATTTTTTTTAAATTTTGCATTCCTGACTGGATAGTAATTGGGACCAGTAGCTTACCTCAGCAGAAGGGCTTGTTATTGTTTGACATTTTTTGATACGCGTACGATATCAATGTCTCATTTAAAACCATAACCTAAATTCACAGCAAAATCATCTGTAATTTAATTTTGTTTACAGTCTCGGATGATACCAACACATCTCAGATGAGCCCAAATAATATTTAAATCAGGCGATATGTTATTGTCAAAGGAGCAAGCAAAGCTAAAGGTTCAACTTATACGGGCAGTGCCAGATTTCTGCACTTGACAGGTAAAAACTTTACTGCTGTGATATTCAAAAAGTACGGCGGTTCGATACCCAGCCCCTCATAACAAATAGTCTTGGGTGTTTTACTTTGCTTCCGTGTATCCATCACATACCTGCCTGCTGGTGGTAGCTTTAGCGGTCTGGTACATTAATGTGACTCTTCATGTAAATAAAGCTGGAGTGAGGTTAGTGTGTGATGGATGTGGATTTATTGGCATGTTTGTTACAGAGAATTTAGTGTGATCGCGTCTGTTTATGATGCTTTTTCCGCCTACAAAAGAAAGCCCAGGTTTGTTTGAACCACCATAGTATAATTAGATTTACTCAGCAGTACATGTGCCAAGATGTCCCAACATTTCTCTCCCTCTTTGCGTCTGTGTCACTTTCGTCAGTCTGTATTATGCTAATGTACGTTTCTTCTCTCCAGGTGGTATGTGAGGAAATCCGTCGACTCGCTCCCAAGGCTGGTCTTCACCATGACGGTGTGGTGTTTGGCTCTGATGACTTCTGTGCCAGCATAGGTAGCTGTTCCACCTTCTGTTTAACGTCCTCTCTCTCTGTTTATCACGATGTCTTTTTCTCCGGCTTGAGCTTGTGGCCTAAACCAACAGTTTATACTGACTTGTAAAATCCAAATATTTGATCGACAAAAGGTTATAAGACTGCAGGTAAAGTAGTATTTTTATTCGTAGATATGGGATGTGTCAGACATAGTGTGAAATTAGTTGTGCTGATCATACAGACATAATAAATGAGATGGAGGTGACGACGCACTTCCTTTTCTTCTTTCTTTATCAGTTACACGTCAGAGGCAGCCATCGGGTATTTTCCCTGGCGGTGAAATAGAAAAGGTTTCCAAAGACTCTGATGTAGGAAGGAGATATCCAAATGTCAAAACTGACTTTATCACGAGAACAAGAGAGGCTGATGTAATGTACATCAGTGTAATTCCTCACCCTATTTCTTTGAACATCAGCCGAGGTCATGACTGATGTGTAACATCGCGTACATGCTGTGCATGACAGGATCTTTTTTTTTTCCGCAGGTGCCACGCGGACTAAGGATGCCAGGGAGCTTCTTTACGCCAGGCAGAAGGTGGTCGTGACCACCAAAGCATTCGGGCTGCAGGCTATCGACCTGGTCTACATCGACTACAAAGACGTGGAGGGGCTGAGGCGGCAGGCCAGAGAGGGAGCTCTCATGGGCTTCACAGGTGAATTTCCTCACTGTCTGCACCTGGAACGTGCCTGATCTGAACTCCTCTGTCCTCTGATTTCCGCAGCTGCTTCACATCACTTTCCTTTGCTGTGGCTTATATTTGATTTCCGGTCTGTCAGTCTGTGTTGTAAATGCAATACAGTGACTCCTTCCCTCAACTTTCTCCACAATCAGACACTTTTCACTCAGTCTTGCTTCAGATGAGAATAGAAAATGAGCTGGTCAACAAATTTTAAAATGTTGCTTCGAAAAAAACTGGTCGAGTGTGGAACATACCCTGGCTTTTAATTTGGATTGAGGATCTGACTTCAAAATGACCATTGTGCCTGTGGCTGCTTGTCTTTGTCTTTTTTTGAGCACTTTCAGTGCTGCTGACGTGAATTGTGAACACAGCAGTGCTTAAATGCTTGTCTGACATTTCTGCTGCGCCTGCCATGAGTGGTTTTGTGTCTGTATGTCTACACTCTGGTGTGTGTGTTCATAACTGCTTGTATGCAAATGCGTTAGCGTGTGCAAGTATGATTAAAGGGAGTTATTAGCAAAGTGTGGTAGCATCTACTTTAACAGCACGCTGTGTGTGTCTGTAGCCAGGCAACGCTTTCAGAATGTGTGTGTGCGTGCGTGTGTGCCTGTATGTGTGCCCCACCGGCTACATGAACAGACCACAGAAGGCAGGACAGCCTCTCCCAAAGTGGATATTTGACTCAGTCCTCCACTGGAGAAGATGCAGTACATTTGCTCTGGTATTTTCACACTGTGACAACTGATAATTTCAAAATAAGGTGCTTTTTTTTTTTTTATCAATGAAGAACACAGCAGCGTCAGGGGTTAGTCAGCTCTCACACCAGAAAGAAATGGAGAAAAATAAACACTTGGCTCAAAAGCCTAAAATCCCTGAGCACACTCTCCATATTGCACCTGCCCAGTCACATGTGTTACCTGCACTTCACATCATCAAAACATCTTGTAGGTGACTCTCTTGCTGTCTCATACAGAAACTGATTTTCCAGATGACCCCATTTGCCACCTCTATTCTCTGGTGTTGCAGGCTTGTGTCTGTGTGTGTGTGTGTGTGTGTGTGTCTGCATCAGAATTACTCAGCTCTGTGTTTGTCCTTTTGCAGTTCTATAACGGTATTTTTCCCAAATAAAGCGTGGCAGTTTGCTTGATATGTTTGGCACAGGAGGAAGTTTCTAAAAATGTATGCAAATATTTTAAATGCGGTGTTTTGTTTTGGTCGTACTTGTGCAAATAGAAGTTGATCAAAGAGAGCACACAGCGATGTTTACATGTGGTAAAAGCTAATGAAGGGAAGCAGCCGCTTGATGAAATAAATGGGTTAGATTTGATATGGAAAGCACCATTCAAAGCACTGGATTAGTGGCTTACAAGCCATGGGCACTCTGTGCAGTATAATCTTAGGAGCTATTACTGGCCCGAGTGTGCTTAAGCAATAATAAGGTGCAGCCAAAAGCTTCTACCTGTGCAGTAATTGACCTTGGCACTACCTAAGCCGCATACAGCACCCATTAGCACCGAGTGCAGAACGCACTGGTGAAACACAAGCACCTGGCGAACGGGACGGTGTGAAGGCAAAATCCTGCAAAACACTGACAACAAATCTGTTGAGGGGCACTGTAATTAATTAAGGGATTTAATCGTGCAGCATCTTCACTTCATAGGCGGCTCGTTTTATCAGCTGTCAACTGTGTGTGTTTGACTTAACAATCCCTGTAGATTTGTTTGCCTCCTCCAAAAAAATATCAAAAAACGGTTCCACAAAATTCTCTGCTTTCAGGGACCATGTTTCACTTCCATCCCCAGGACCCTGCCTATCATTCGCCTGAGAGCACTTTGCTAAATAGCAATCCTCCAATGAGATGCCAGCACCACATGGCAGGCCAGGATTGGCTGGAGGGCATGAATGATGCATTTTAAGAGAACCAATGGGTTGTAACTGGAGGGCACCTGAATCACCCTGTTTGTTTCTTCGCTCTGTCATTCTCCTGTTGTCCTACACTGACGCACACACACGCACACACAAAGAGACCCCCTTACAGTATATTTAAGCCTCCGAGTGTCAGTGTGGAAACATGCTCCTGTCTTCAGCCCAGAAGTAAAACAGGTGGCAGAGGAGGGAATACACACTCCTCTTGCCTCAGTCTTCATAGAACAAAATATATACACATACACTATGCACACACACGCACACACACACATATTGAGGTTGTTGCATTGAAACGGAATTTGTAAAAAGTAGGAATACCAGAATCCTTTTTCGAATTTAAACACAGAAGACAAGATAATGCACAGACGCACACACACAGACACAAAACATACACATGCACGCATACACACACTCTCACACTCATCTCCAGTGTGGCCCTGGGGAGTCCTCAGGCTGTTTGTCCAACAAAAAATGTGCAGTTACAGTCTGTCTGCTTCACACAAACAAACGCGCATCAGCAATCATGCAAACGGAATGACACACACACGCAGACACACACTGGCTCTTGAACATATTTCGTAGCGAGCTCGCATCCCTTAAAGGAATCTATTTATTATAAATTGCCATTTATGAATTATGTTCTCTTGACAGTAATTGCTCGAGCACTTAACTACAGCGTGTTGATTGTGTAACTGTGGTGTGTGTTTTTCTGAGGTTAACTGGGGTGAGCGTAGCTGGATGAAGGGAGTGGATTCTCTCCTCCCTTTCCTCCCCTGTCTCGCCTCCTCTCCTCTTCTCCTCCTCTCCCCTCCTTGCCTCTCCTCCTCTCCTCCTCTCTCCTGGGCCAATTTTTTTTTTTTCTTCTTCTTTTGCTCGTGCAGCCCGCCTGCTCAGCCACCTTGAAGGATTTGTTGTCAGCGACAGAGCTAAGCCCTAAAGTGTCGAGTTCCTGCTGGCTGCTGCTGAGCCGTCGTTCTCACCAGACGTTTCATAACCTTAACTTATCACTACAAGTTTGATCTGCAAATGTACATGGGATTATGTCTGTGGCGTTC
>OMNW01020707.1:4364-22419 GCA_900303245.1 Selene dorsalis
GTGATGTAATGGACCAGAAAAATAGATTTTGATTGTTTAAATTGGATGTACAACCAGCCAAGGGCACTCTACGTCCATCTGAGCATTAATTTGTGAAGGAAGAAACAAATTGTGAAGTCATATCTACAAGCTTCAAACGATGTTAGGATTTATTTTGATATTTCAAATTATATCTGCCACAAGGAGAAAAGATGAATATTTTAATATGTAAAGTTATTAATAGAATTTACAGAGAGAGGAAGCACAGAGATTTGTGAGACGGTGCATGTTTTAGTGTTATTTTCAAAGCATTTTCCCAAAGGTTCATCCCCTCCTGATTCAAATTGTCGTAACAAAGGTGCATAACCCCCTGCCTCTCATGCACACAAACAAACACATGAGAGACATAAACAAATAAACAAGGGACATGAGGGAGTGTCCAGCCAGATGGTTTTTAGCCTTTGTGTTTCTGTTAGGAGGTCACTGAATGAAAGAAAGCCAGAACGGGGCATTTAATCCCATCAGCAGAACTGCATTCCCATAATGAGAAATTAATAACATGAGCATGCTTTCAGATTAAACAGAGCAGTTAGGACCATTAGATCGTTTTCATTGCTGGCATTAGGGCAGCGGATCAGTTTTTTTTTTTCCCTGTATAATCCAACAAAGTAGGTCAGTGTCTATTGAGTATTAGTGCTGTGGCTGTGATCCTGTTGTTTCAGCTCTAGGACATGGAATTAACCCCAGAGACAGCTAAACTGCATAGGGCAGAGGTTGTTGGAAGGGTAGGTAGGGGTGGGACTTGAAGCACCCCTGGACATGGGTGTAAACTGCGGATAGTCCTAAACCTCTAACAGGTCCTGACAGTCAGCTCCTGCTTATTCTCAGAGGATGTCTGCTTCCCTCCAGCATCAACTAAGTAACAATGTTACTGTATTCTCCACACATACTCACCCTCACTTTGTCACTTGAGCTAAATCTGCTTTTGAGTAAGCTCCACACTGCTCTGACCAACAGTGTCACTTTGTGTGATACTAGATGTTTCACTTACAAACAACAGAATAAAACTTTGAAGCATTAAAGATTTTTTTCCCCTTTTTTTCAAAAAGGTTTAGAAAGAAACTAATGTATTAATTGTTGAACAATAAACAGTCATGCAGTTCAAACCCAGGGCTGCAAAAACATACTGGGTGTCATCTGTTGTCTTAAGATATAATAAACTATATTACAGCTATTATTACCAAACAATACTTGATGACATAAAGGTAACTAAAGCATATTTACAGATCATTTATGACAGTTTTCACACAGCATTGCACATGCGTGGACCAGCGAGTCAGTGATCCCATCCACAGCTGCTCAACAAGTAATAATCAGTGAGCAAGCAGAAGGCCCACTTAAGATCAGTGTCCTTAATAACCACACCCAAGATCTTACGCCCAATGAGATGATGAGGGGCAGTCACAGATCACGCCAGATTAGTGCAGCTTGTTTTGCTTTGGTGGTTGAAACACACACACACACCACACACATACACACACACACCACACACACCACACACCACACACATACACCGCCAGCTTGTCACTGCCTTGGTGCCCTTTTAATGTGGAAGCAAGAATATTTTGACAGATAAAGAATGAGTGGCAGGAGAGCACAGCACAGCTCCTGTCACATACTGTAGTGATGAGTGTTTGATACAGCAGTCGCACCACGCAGCCCTGTTTTTACTGCAGACAAACCTGGTGCAGTGTTAAGAGGAAATAACATACACATAGACTGTGGGGTCATATCTGTGCCTGATATGGTTCAGCTCAGGCTGAAGCTTCAGTTGCTCCTACGTTCAGCCATGCTAAAAATAAACAGAGCGTACACGTGAGGTGTGACTTACTTGAAAGTTTCCACTGTATTTCATGAGTGTCTTTTGGATATTCAGATCATTAGAAAGATTACATATTCTCCAAAGTCTAAAAATCTGTGTTTTCAATGCTATGTAGCTCCATAAAAAGTGTGGCTCATTGTGAGGCATATTTTCAAAGATTTGTGAAATAACATCATATCCCTGACAATGGATGACAACCATTTGAACAGAGAAGCGGTGACGTCTGGGCCACTCTGTCCAGCTCTTACAATCACGGACGAAAGGTGGTGCTTCTGAAGCAATCTATGATACCATTAAAGGTGACAGCAGCTGCTCTGCCTGTCCTTGTGCACAGTATCTGTAATTCCCCCTGCCACTTCTTAAAGATCCAGGTCACTTTTACCTCTGTTGACCCCGGTGCCCTTACACTGTACCTTTTTGTAAGAGTGCTCTGAGGCAACATGATCACGTGATTTTTTTTATAAATGCTCCTTGGAATCCCTAAGATGTATAGCAGCCCCGCAAATCCACCAGATCGTTTGTTTTTCTTGCACTTAGCACATCCATGTTTGTCACGCAGATAGCCCATTATATCTGGTGACGAATTCACATAGAGGATGCCATGACCTGATTTGCCCCGCTGCTGGGAATGCAGTGAAAGTTTGGCCCCACTGAATCCCAAGTGAACTGTGCTGTGTTGTTAGTGCGACCTAAATAGGGCAGTTTGGCACATTTACCTCAGTTACCCCACACAGAGACACTGGAGACGGAGGAGAGGAGGAGGGAGTGCAGAGGAGGCAAGAGGTTGAGACAGGAGGAGAGGCAGTGAAAGGGAGAGAGTGGGCTCAACAGAGTGTGAGAACACGCACATGCATGGAGGGGGGGTAATTTGAGGACATGTCACAATATAGTTTTTTTTTCTCTCTCTCCCTCTCTAGAAAATGCGCCTCAAATACATCGGCATTTAAAAGTTTTTGGAGGGTGTAAAGATGCATGACTATAGACTGAAATGTTCATTCAGATGCATGTCACATAATTACAGCTCTTTACTCTGCAGCTGATGGGTCATGGACCTGTGTCAGAGGTCAACCTGTAATAACTCATTTGATAAAAGAGGTAGTATTGTGTTAGTACAGAATGTGGATCAATAACATGGTGGAAGACATAATGTGTGGTGATTTCTCCTATAGATCTATGCTTGTACGGTATTGAGCTGAAGTAATCAGTGCTTTTATATATTGTAGGAGACATGATCTAGGCTGTAGATTGTAATGACAATATGTCAATAATGTCAGTTTGTAAGTACTAATAAAAGACACAAATATAATCAAACATAATCCAAAATAATTAGTTTTAGTGGTGTAACAGTTCCACTAATTGTTAAGCAATACTCTGAAAAACAGATGGAGGGAAATTCAAGGAAGACATCGACCTTATTAGATCCCTTTAATTTAACAAATCACTTACAGTTGAAATGTGTGTGTGTGTGGGTGTGTGTTGATCATCACATCAACTATGGTGTGCTTACAACATGCCCAAGATTATTCGTATTCTGACAAATTGGCAGACAAACTACTCCTCCTTATGATAAGCAGGTCTGTATAGATTTTCCCAGACAACTGGCTGTTTGGGATTTGTGTGAGAGTTAATTGCTCCGCTGGTTAAGCTCTCGGCCACTCAGGTCAATGGCCTTAGCTCCAGATAATCTTAGGCTGTGCTCTGTGAAAAGTTCAGCAGGTGATACGACAACATACAGCAGCCTCCCTAAATTAACGTCGTCCACAAAGACGTAGGGAACCGAGGATAACTTTAAAATCTGCGAAAGGACGTAAAAGTCAATAAATTATTTATGATGCTACTTTCTGCAATGATAAACTTTATTTGAAGATGTCATTTCATATCACCTTGATGAGCTCTCTTAAATTAGACCATAACTGTACTGGGTACTGGAACCCCTGTGCACAGAGTAAAGTAAATGGTCTGGAGTGCTGCAAGGACAGTTTGTAAAAAAAAAAAAAAAAAATTGGAGTCAGGGTGGGGGTTGCACAAGGACATACCATAGATCATAAGATACTCTTCATCCTGTAGAGGGCAGTGAAGACACATGGCACAGTGTAAACCTAGGTTCTGTCCTTTGCTCTCAGAGCTGTGCATGTAATGTTTCTCTAAGCATGACATCCCCAACAGAAACACAACACATACATACAACAGTGGCATGTAATAAATTAAGCATTTCTAGAGCTGCTGACCTGCAGCAGAAAGCAGCAAGAGATTATCCCGACCACGTAAGAGTAATTATTTTATGTTTTGCATTTAACACAGGTAGAATACCCCTACTCCTCTTTCCCCCATAATTTACTAACTTTTCTCTAAAAAGTCCTGCTCCTTGGTGGAAATTTAAAGATAAATTGGAGGTCTACACAAGAAACCAGATTTCTAATGGTGTCGGTGTTCCTTGTCTGTAAAGGCATAATCCAGTTTTAGTATTTTGACTTCCTTAAAGATAGGAGACTTTTTAGTGATGGATAAAGAAAAAGAAGGTCAAAGATATCCAAACTTTTGGTCCCTAGTATGGATTGGGCTCCAAATGTGCTGAATACTATTCTTTCTATAATGCAGCTGAGTAGTACCTTTTTATTACACCATCTCTGTTTGGTAAACACTCGTCCTCGCCAGGCCATCACTTTGTTATCCTTTAACCTTTTTGAGTTGAAAGTGTGAAGCTGCATTTGAAATAACCCTGATAACATCACAAGGGTCACCTTCTCAAACTTGAGAAAACTCCTCACAGAGCTGCAGAATACACTGTTCTTACAGGCTGAGCATGACTCCTCGTGGTCATTGGTCTTTGTGTTACGATGATGGTGTGTTGCTTCAACACTCAAAAGGACCTCAACATGCAGTCCTTATTGTCAGATACACAAAATACTTATGTCATAGTCAACAAGATATAAAAGATATTCATCAATCTGAGCAGACATGCTAGATGTCTTACACTCCTCAGCAGACATTTGTTTACTGTAGCTCTGCCGTGATGCTGCACTATCAGGCTTTACATGGAGGGGTTGGTGAGAGCTGGTATAAGAGTCAACAACACTGATGGACATGTTACAAGTAATTAAAGTTATAAAAGGAGTACAGCAGCGGAGCTCGAATCCTAATCTTTGGTGTCCTTCTTTGGAGAGAATTTAATTTGAACCACTGAGTTGGCGGCTACTTCACTGGCCACCAGGTAACCTGACATCTGGCTTTTTTCTTTGATTCTTTATTCACTGCAGATCTCATTCCCATGCGCCACCACTGATGAACAAATTATGCTTCAGGAAAGTGTACCCGCTCCTCACTATCGGCACTTCTAGAGGTGACTTGAAAACACTACTCTTAGGAGGTGACCTTATCAATCCCTGTATAAAGTCTGATGTCATTCTACAAATGGCGTTAAAATATAATGTTTGCCTTTTAATCTTAGTCCAAGAAAATGATCCATCAATAGTCTTTTCCATCTTTATCGTCCAAACTCACACCACATCCAGCACTCCTACAGCTGCTGTAAAAATATCAGGCCTCAGTGGGCACTGCACATATGAAGGCAAACAATTCTGCAGCGTACTTATCAGTGCGCAGGGCTTGGTCACTTATGTCAGATGATTATTACATGCCACTCTAAGACATGAGGCCCTAGCATCAAATCCTCCTTGGTGCTTTAGACTATCAGTGTGCAGATTCCCTTCCAACATAATGTAGAGGATTAGGTGAGTAAAGCCTGCAATGGCACATCAGTGGCACATAGCTTCCTGACCTGGCTGTGTTTTGAAGAGGTAATTGAGGCAGATGAATGAAAACACGACAGATATATAGATACAAGGAACACAAGTATAAGATTTGGAGCATTTCATGCTAAACGTCCTGCCCCACCTGCTACAATACAGTTCGATGAATAGCCAGATTGTTTCATGTACTCTTGGTATATATAAAAAATACATTTATGTTATGCATTTATGCTATAACATACTTATTTAATCCATTCCTTTGGTTTAATTTGAGTCTTTGAATGAATCTGGGTTCATTTTCTTACACAGTTGGATCTTCATCATCACTTCCTCCTCCTCCATTAACCTGGATATCAATGCTCTTGAAAGGGATGTCCAGTGTCACATTATAAGCAGCTGAAAGTAAAAGATAGGAGACAAGCCGGGGTCATCATGGCAATCTTCCAAACAGCTTATAAACAGTGTTTCACAATTGATAAACAACCGTGCCTGTAATTAATATTGTACATTCATGGTAAAAGGCATTCTGCATAATTACTCCACTGTCTCCTCCAGAAATATGCACATTCAGTGTTATTATAAAGTACACCAGTATATCATATTAAGTCATAAATAATGTGCCAGTAGAATTAATTAATTTTATACACAACCCTCCCCCTTGTGTGGTACTTTACATTTAACTATGTCAGCAGTTATTGATGCACTCTTTAAACAATGGCATTTTACACGCTTTTTAAAAGGAGCCATGTTGTGAGGCATTGAAGGTTGTTAGTGTGGTTTTCTTAGAGATAACGTGATGGTTTACCAAATAGATTTGATAGATCGTTGTGGAATCTTTTTTTCTTTTTTACATTTCTTTTGCAGAAAACATCTGTGAACATGGATTGATTAGACAGTTTTTAACAAAAATATTAGAGAAATAAGACTGATTGATCTTTGCCGCATGTTTGTGAGACGCAGCATTTCACCTGGTTGTTTAAACCTCGCCTTGGTGCGTACAGATGGATAGTGTTGGATTGATGCATTAAGTCGCTGTAAGCTCACTCTAAACCGTAATCAGCTAATTAACCAATTAACCCAACAATGATAAGATAATGCAGTAAATGAGCATGTGTGTAAAATATGGGAGTAAAACCTATAGTCCTCATTCCAGGGAAATGTTGAAGTTCAGCCGATGCTAATAAGTGGGTCCAGCTGTGTGAATTAGCTCATTTAAGTCTTTAGCTCCCACTGTTAGAGTCTTTTTCCCTGGAAGTTTGTTTTTTTTATTGCTTTATAGTAGTCCAGTGTGCAGCAGATTTGTTGCCGGGACAAAACACCTGCATGCAATCTACATGTACCAAGGACATCCACTTGATGTGACTGTGAATTTCTGCTCAAGAAAGGTGGATTTTGTCTGCACACCATGTCGTCACACCACAAAAGGTATCACTTCACTGTCAGGAGGGACAGGAATGATGATTACAGCAAACAATAACATCCAATGTTCATATGGCAATGTTTGGATCGTGTGAAGATAGGCTTGAAAAAATGCAAACCTTTCCTTGACAAAATCATTTCCGCCGCTGTCAAACTGCTCAAATTTACCAAGAGAAAGAAGGGAAAAGGGATGAGTGTGGCATGACTGTATTGTTTTACAGAGAGAGGTAATGCTGTGCACATTTGACAATTGGCATAATACAGGAAATCTAAAAAACAAAAAAAAAACAAAAAAAACCTTGCCACCATTTTCTCCCATTTTCCCACTGCCTTTATGTTTGTAAGGCTGTATCCTATTGTTTTGGACTTTTTTGAACCTTGGCTTTCAGCAGCCTCAAATATCACCATAAACAGGGCAGACACTTATACTATATTGACATTTTGGGATACACTGAGAACAGCTGCAAGAGGTGACAGTGCAAAATATGTCATTAATTATTGCTGCCTGTTGCTTTTATTTACCAAAGCAATTAAAAGGTTTGCATTTACTCAGTCTTGTCTGGATAGATTTTGTAGTACGATAAATAATAATACAACAAAACCCACGTGAATGATAGCAGGTGGAAAGAGAGCAAAAGGTTAAGATAATTTTTCCACAAGACCTTAGCTTTGATTAACAACTGTTCACATTTTGCTCATCAAACTTATACAAATAAACAAAATGGTATGTAAACAACAGATCACATTGAAAAATGTCCAGGTAACATTTGATATTATGTGATGTGATGTGATCATGTGATGTAGCTGCCACCACTGAACCAAACCAGGTGACTTCAAATGTCTCCTGTTCTGTGGAGATCATGTCCACATTACATGCAAAATGTATTTATTTTTCTTTAATCATTTCTTGATCAGAAAGTGCACAGTGTCATGGACGTCTAACAAGTTTGTATACATACTAATGAGCTGGTGGTTTTTCTGCGGTTATGGTTGGATACATTCTAATAACATGTCCCTGGTTTTCTCAGATTAATAAGTCTGAATATGAGGGCATTGGAGAACATATGACAGTACTTTTGTAGTTCCTATCCTCTTGTCAGGTTTCCTTTTTTTTGATAAATACGAGATGTTGTCTTTGATGGCTGCTCAACAAAGAGAGGGCTGTCTTCAGCTGTAACCTCTCTGCACCAGAATCTGGAACATGACACATGTCAGGCTGTGATAAATGGTGCAGAGTCTCAGTAATTTCACCAGGAATGCCCTTGAGATGCCCAAAACCCCAATCGCAAATGCTATTGTTGAATTAAACCATAAAAAGAAATCCTTCCCCCTTGACATGATAGGAGCCATGCTGAAAATGGGGGAATTTTTCCTGCTCTTCACAAGGAAAAAATCCTTTAGTATTTTGGCTTATATACATTGCAGTGTTTGTCTGCCTGCATTAAAGAGGAACAGTATAGCAATGCAGCTTTATTTAGATGTCTGCCACTTACATGGAAAGAAATATGCTGGTATTGCAGTATTTTTTAACAATATGCAATGTGTTGTATTTACTCATACAGTAGACAGTTACAGTATAGTTGTTACAAGAAAACAATTGAGCATTTACTAGGTTGATATATTAATCGGCCGACCATTTCTCATACTTGTCTCAGATAAGTCTGCGAAAAATCCAAGTCTCTTCAGAAAAACAAGTCTCTTGATTTATCTCTTTTAAAACACATTACATGTACTAATACCACTGAATAAAGTCAGGTAATTAACTCGCTCTTACACAGGTACGGTGGCAATATTAGAATCCACACATCCAGCTCTGTGCCACTTTTATCACTGATATACATATGACAAAACATGAAGCTGAATATGTCGTGATCCCAAATACAAGTGATCAAATCACAGCAGGATGACCTGAGCCTGTTAATCTGTGCCAGCTTGCTTACTTGCTCCTTGACTGTTCTGCAGATGGCCTCCGACAAACCAGTTTAGTACATGTTGAGACTTTGTGAAGGCGTGTGAGACGGTTTATGTTCAGCAAATTTACGTAATAGCGCAATGGCAACAGCATTCATCACGTCAGGAGAGAGCATTTCATCTAAGGACACATCGATCGCATGTTTGTCTGAGTGTCCTGTCACTGTCTCCTTGTTTTTCAAATTAAAGATGATAAAACATTTTTTTTGACTGACCAAGATCAGCTCAAGAAGAGTGATAATATTGTATTAGATAATATTTCAGTAATGTTTGGTTAACCCATATACAACGTATACAGTATATTATGACTTCATCTGTGTCTGGACAAATGCACGCTCAATTGTAAACAATCACGCCTTTAAACAATGACTGCAATGAGCGCACGCTATTAAGCATTAATAATGTATAGGAAGAGCGGGCTATGACAAATAGTTTCGAGATCCTATTCCCTATAGAGACCTGATCTGTAAAAATAACATGAAGAAGAAAAGTAGACTTATTGTCACTGGTATTCCCGCTCAGGCTCGCTGAGCGTTCTTGTGTGTGGTGATTTGCCCAGCAATTAATCCAAAAACTGTGGCTAAACTACCCTCTGCGATACCCTCTCCATCCTATGACAAATCGAACGGTGGAATCTTAATTAGGAGCGAATGTGCTGCAGATGTATTAGAGTAGCGATGGGAAAACAGATGAGGCCATCACACCACGCAGCAGGAAGCTGAGGAGTCTGGTCCCCCAACGCCGTGTCCTATCCATAATGCCATGAGTGTGCCACATGCCTCTGCTGTCATCTGCACAGTGCCACCGGGGGCCCCCGGGGGGGCTGGGCAGGTCCTCACTTCTCACCACTGGAGTTGAGAGCCTGGTGCACCGGTGCACATTGGCTCATTGACTCATTTAGAAAACCTTCACCATCACGTTGACCTCAAAAATCCCATCTCCTGTTTTGCTATTAGGCAATAAAGAGCAGCCATTAATGTTTGCGAATGAATAAGACGCAGCTTCACAGTTTCACTCTCAACATTTTTCTTTTTTACGTAACACATACAAGTTAGGATTTACTGGTAAAGCAAACATTTCCACAGTGAAGTTAAGTGGATCTTTAAAGTAAATAGATGTGAACTGAATGTAATAAATCATGTAGCCATATCTGCATAGCTCTGGCCCAGGCCTTGGCCCCGGCACTGCTCCTTTTTTATTTATTTTTTTAAGCTTCCATGTTGGTCACCGAGGTTCTCTTTTGAAAAATAGCCATAGTTTGACAATGTCTGTTCAGCTGGCTGCCTTCAATTTTATACCTGCAAAGTTTCAATCTAGGCCTCCCTGCGTCCTTTAACATTCGGTGCCCACACCAACACCCTCCCCCAACTTTTTCTCCCTCTCCAGGATTACTGGTAGAGACTGCACTTGTACTGTTATTTTCAACCTTGGTGGACAGGGGCTTCAGTATGTGTTCTGAAAATACTTCAAAGAAAAGCAAAAAGAGAGCAATTTTCTGCTTGAATATCCCTCTGACTAAATCCATTGATCATCCTTGGGGTTCCTGAGAGAGAGGGAGTGAGATGGAGAGGCATGTTTTATCCTCTAATAACTCCTACCTTCACCCCTTCCTGCCTCTTTGTTGTTGTGTTGTTGTTGGTCGCACTTCTGCACTATTCCTTGGAGAGCTGCTGAGATTGAAGTTATTTTATGCTTCGGCTCCCCGGGCCCCAATTTGAAAACTCTTGTGTGTCAGTTTTCACACACTCCTGTCATACAGCAAGGAGCGCTGCAGAGTTTGGTCTTTTACATTTTTCTGTGAAAGCACGTTGTGGGGCATTCTGCATTTAGTTACAAATAGGTCACGGGAAAGGAGGATTAGTTTATATCATTAAAAAAAATTAGTTTAAGAGTGCATCATCTAAATAAGACAAAGTTTGGTTCCCTCTGTTAGAAAATCTCACTTGTTTTCAGACATTTACACTTTGCTTATGTTCACAGCTGAGACACATCAGTCTCTTCCTCAGTGCCTCTTGTTATTGTCTTTTGTTTGTGCCATTGGTACCACCAGATGCAGCCATGGTTAAACAGTTTTCATTTTAAAAACTTTATATGAGGATGTTTCAGTAACAGCCCATTCACATTCACACATCTATATGTACTAATACTTAGATGTGGCTCATGACACCACTGCCTCAGTCTGATCTGTTTAGCACTAAGGAGCTCTGCTATAGCAGATAGGGTGTGTCAGTCGTGATAATGAAGGAGGAGCTTGTGCTGCTCTCTCACTTTCTCTACCTGGGTCATGGCCACGGGATCAGACAGGAGACCTTGTGGCCACAAGCCTGCCTCTTTAACCTTTAAGCTGAAATCCTATTCTCAGCTTTGGCATAGCTGTGAGGGTCTGGGAGAGTTTATGTGATGCAGGAGACAGTGTGAATGCCTTTATGGACTTCCTAAAAATGCATGTGTTTGTGTTCCTATTTATGTTACAGACAGACTTTTCCTATGAGCTCTGGCCTACACACTCCAGGCTTAAATATTACCACCCACAGAGACACTCATTAGTTTTGGAGTAGATCAGGGCTCTCAGTCAGTAAGACAGAAAACTGATTTAAATATGTATCTATTTTAAAGCAAGCCATTGATTTTTTTTTTTCTTTTTTTAATTTAAGATAATTTAACAATAACAGCGATAATTGTGTCCATCTAATTTTATTTCTTCAAGGCTGGTCAGTCTGTATCATTGTATAGTTAAAAATATATACCTAGTTTAAAATGTGCTGTAATCTAAAAGATACATGAACTGATGCTTTTCTCTGCTTGTATTTATTTATTTATTTATTTATTTTTGATATAGCCATTACACGTATGAACTTTGTGTCGGCTGTAACGTCTTTTGGTCAAGGTGCTGGTGGGTGTCTGGGTCACAAACGGGCTCTGTCTAATTTTGGCGTACTGGCTCAGGCACCTTTCAGACACCTCTCTTCACCTGCCAGCGTCTCCATCTCTGGCAGACTCAATAAAGTGAAGCTAATTGGAAGGTGATGACAGACAAGCCAGTTCCAATTTATTGCAGTTTGAAGACAACCCATTCGCTTTCCCTCTGCGGCCAGGCTGAATCGGTTTGTTGGAGTGTTGCTCTCACTCACACATATGTGCACGTTTGGCATCTCCACTGTGTGATAGGAGATTCCAATGAGCCATAAGAAAAAATGGATGACCTGAATAATATCTTTATAAAATGACTGCTGGTAGATCAGCCTTGCTGCCTACCTCTCCCTCTTTAGGTGGTATCAATGGTATTTCCCCTTTGTTCACTGTAGGGAATGCATCACAGTCACCAAACATAATCTGGCCCTGTCTGTTCGTGATGTTTTGCTCGAGCCAAAATCAAATCAAGTATCAGTCCAAATGTATTTCTTAAGTTACATATTTAGACATTTGTCACTAGATGTATTATCACTCACAGCACTCAACTGAAAATGTGTAACAGGCTTATGAAAATGAAAAAGACCAATATCAGTAATACCATGTTAAAAACTTTGTTTTCTACTGCGTGATTGCTGAAGCCCAAGCCTTGACACTTGTGATGTACTCTGCCAAGAACATTAAGTATCCGAAAGTGATAAAGCTTCAATTTGCTAGACCATTAGACTAATTACTGCAATAATTAAGTAACTACTTGATTAGAACTAATGGGTACCTAATTATCCAGGAAGAAAGGATCAGGTGGTAATTAATAGAGTCAAGCTGATGTCTTCTGACTTACCAATGCCGATTACCAAACATGAGGGACTAAAACTGGTGAGGACAGGAAAAAAAAAAAGAAAAGGGAAATGCCATTTGAGTGTTTACCTAGCCCCCTGTAGTGAAGGCAAATAGTTTGTTAGTATCACATCACATGAGCGGATTGTTAATGATTGTTCATGTAACAGGAACATTACACATCGATACATTATACAGCATGATTAGCCTGCATCTATTTTGTAATTTATCCCTGAGCAGAGGTTGATCTCAATAGTATTGATAGTGATTACAGAGATAAGGAAGTATTATATAGTACTTGACACAAGTTCTTTTGATGGATGGATGGACATTTGCTTTCATTTGTAGACCAGCTTTGATGTTGCGTACGCGAGTGCATGCACGAGTGTGTGTGTGTGTGTGTATAAAGCAGAGATTGTATACTTGCCTTGGAGCTACACAGTGTTAAAAATGAATGGTTTAAACTTGATTTTAATCACATTTTACAATGAACATCCCTCACAGACACAAAAGAAGATGAATAGAGACAAATCTAAAATTTATAGAATTCTACAATTTGCATAAAGTGTATTATCTAAACATATAAGTGGAAAGAAGGGGTGTTGAAAAGGTCATTAAAATTTAAGTACACTGAATGCAGAAAATGGACATTATCTATCAATCCATCAATCTGCTAGTTACCTAATGTATAATTGTTGTAAGACGGGCAGCAGTCAAGCCTAGTCTACATATAATATGCATGACTATGAATGGAAGCAAAAGTGAAAGCTGACACTTTTTGATGTATAGTTCTTTTTTATATTAATGTTTGAATAATATGTGCCTGGAGGGTGGGCTATAAATTAAAATGGAGAATTGAGGTATAAATTTTTATGAGTCATCCTCATCTATTTCCATTATGTATTTAAAAATGAAAGAATCACAGTTATTTGGATTAAACAGACAGTCCTACACTGCATTCCTTCAAGCAGGTGGATTGAAGGTTAAAGGTGTATTCGGGAATCTTAAATATTCCTCAGGCATCTTCTCAAAGAATGAAATAAATGTCATCCAAAGGGAAGAATTATAAGTACAGTTAGTATTAGTGGATTAGTAACTGTTTCAATAATGGATTCATCTTTTCTGTAATTTTTTTCAAGCAAAAATCTTGGCCCCAACTTCTCAATGGAGAACTTGTACTTTCTGTATTTCTTCCATGGTTTGGACTTTTGGTTGAACAAAATACATTTGAAGACAACGACTTGGATTCTGGGAAGTCAGTGATGGGCATTTATTGGACTAAGTAAACAATTTATAAATCAGAAAACGAATCAACAAATGAAATTATTAATTAATTAAATATCTGCAGTCATTACTTATGGCAACATACAAGTAAATGCTTAGCAACCAGGCCACCGTGGCTATTCTGGTACAGACATATATGACATATGGAAGCTCTGTGTCTGTCCCACAACCTGTCTGTTGAGGAACACTCTCCAAAAAAAGAAAAGCCTTCATCACGCCGTGGGAATCACAGAGAGCGTGTGATTATAAATAAAAGGACAGTGAAGAAGAAGGTGGGAGGTCTCCAGTTGATGGCTCCTCTGAGAGTCCCAATGAGGGTTTTTAACAAGATGAGCAGGGAGGCCAGAGTTACTGTACCTAAGCTCTCTCCCTCTGCATATTCCTGTGAGAAGATGCCTTTTTATCCGGACACAGGCTAAAAATAACATGCTTTTGTGTGTGCTTCTGTCATGGCATGGCATTTGGAAAGCAGGGGTTCATATAACTGGAAACAGTGGTGTCAATTAATCAAGTGTTTATAGGCCGTGCTTCACAAGACATCAAAGTTTACTGCTCTCAGAAGAGATGGCTATTTGAAACATGGGCTCTCTGCAGACTTTATTTTCCTTATTTACACACTACAGACCCGTAATAAGTTGACAGAGAAGCAAAGTGCATTGTCTTTGAATATGTGAGATCTTATCATACCAGACCACTTGTAATAAAATAACACTTTATAACTGAGTCGCTCTCCACTCTTCTCCCTGCGCTCCGACACCATGCTGAATTGATATGCAGTCTAATCCTCTGCTAGGAGCTGATGTGATGTAAATGAAAGTAATTAGGGAAGTGTCAAACATAATTAATAAAACAGGTTTACGTTGTGAAAACACTTGTCAGCGGAATGAATGAAGATTTTGCCTCTTGTCTCCCTGACGCTGCCCTCCCTTTTTGTTGCTGTTCAATTAGGTCACAGATTGCTCCTAAGTTACCGCTCCCCTCTCACTTTCCCTTTTACCCTCTATCTCTTGTTCTCACAGCCTTTCCAATTCCATGCATGGAGACCTGTGAGAAAGGAGGGGGAGCCACCATCCTGTGGAAGGGAAATAAATTTGCCTGTCCATCCACCGCCTGGATGAAATTAATTGCAGACTCCTCATGCTGTCTGGGTACAACTGGGGCATTAACATAAGCAATTTGCGTCCAACTTCTTCTGCTGGCTGTTTAATAGAGCATCGGACCTGGCCGATAAGGCTTAAGGTCCCTGACGCATTAGCATTTTCATAATATCAAAATATTATAGCACCATGATTTGCTAAACCCCATTCATTATTGATAAGAACAAAAGGTTTTATAAATTACAAAAAGGGAGCATGACCTATAATTACGGCAAGCAAATTAGGGTGTGCAGTAAAGTCAGTTACATTTTGAAGAAAAATAATGATGCTGGAGACCTTTTTCCTTCCCTCAGGATTGAAAAAATAATAGATTCCTTTGCAGCCTCACATGGGGTTGAGGAGTATGCTCGCAGGTTCATAAGGGACAATGTCTGCACAAGAAAGAGAGCAAGTGTCCCTGGCCCATGCGCCACCGCTGCATGCATAAAATGGGCCATTAGCCGAGTTAGTTTTAGTTAATGAATATGCTCATACCAAGAGAGAGAGTTATGCAAATAAACATAAAATATCACCCATTACAACGTTACTCAACAGCACTGTCTAATAACAGGTTTATATAACAGCTCAAACTGGTACATTTGTTTTGCAGCTCTCGCAGCAGGTGTTGGAACAATAACAAGGCGGTACAGTTAGTTGTAGTTGGACACCTAATGAACACGTGTTGTAGTTTTATAAATGACATGAGATACTTATAAAAGGCCACCGACTCTGTTATTTAGCTTTACTGTAGGTTACATCATACAGTGAGGAACTTTACTCTAGTGGCTGTTCCTTAGTCAGGTTTAGTCATTTATGTTTCCAAAAATATACAATACAGAGTGATACACCCCTAATGGTTTAGTCAGATTATTGTATCGTTATTACTGTAACAGTTTATCATTTGACTGATAGTATGTCTTTTATTATCATATTATCAGGCGTATAGTGTCATCAATAAATAGTAATAAATAGTACAGTTAGTCTGTGGTGACAAGTTGTGAGTGTAACACAACTGAGCCTGAATTGAGATGTTTTTTACTTTCTTTTTTTTATTTATTTATTTATTATTCTACCATCAGACACAATATTTTTTATGTTACTATATTTACAAATTCTGATCTTGCAGCTGAGGGGACAGCAGGATATTTGGACTCTGAGCAGCAACATACACAACTGTCTGGGTAGTGATGAGATGTAGTTTAACTTGGCTAGTAGGAAATTCGCCAAAAGTGACATGCATTCAGTGACATTGCACGGACACAAATTCTAAACTGTAGATCAGTATAAATAGTTTTTTTTTATTGATGTATGGGTAAAATAGCATTTACATCAAATCAAAGATTAACGACAACCTGTTTAAATTGTTGTCTCCTCTTCCTCTGTAAATTTTGTTGAACAACTGAATGGCAAGAATGGCAATTGTTGGCGCACATGGATCTACACAAAACACCAGCAGCACTCTTTCATATCGCCAAAGCACAATAATCATATTGTGTTACTTTCTTATATTTCCATTTGTGTCATATTTCCTAGTGGAGAACCACAGACACTTGTTGAGGCTTCGGGGAAGATGAGATAATTGCGCAAGTTCTCTGGAGACATCCTCCATCATTATCCAGTGTATGTTACTGCAGTATGGTTTGAAGACAGAGTCAACCAAAACATTTGAACTGTAAACACAGTTCACTTAGTCTGTACTTTTTCCTCAGAGTTTCACTTTAATTAGTAAGTATTGGCTTAGTGCCTAACTATATACAAAATGCAATAAGTCTGTTTCCCCATTTTCATCCTTTGTGTGAAGCCAGGTCTGAACTAGTCACACAGTGATATCAAGTTTTCCATATATTCAGACAACAAATATGAGCATCCCTTTCAAGTACTTATCAACATCATTTATTTCATTCATTGTGTAACTTGCTTCATCATTAATGTGGAGCAGACACTCACATCCTGAAAATAAAACCAAGAGGTTGTCACACACATCCAGTGAGTTTAGCTCATGACACTGGGAAAATCACAGTCACATCCTCGTCTCCCACACACATAACCTGACATAATATCTGTTACCAAATATGTTAGATTGCACTCATGGTGTGTCTTGTTGTTGTCATTTATCATAAGAACTAACTTATATCACATTTCTTACAAATAGATCACAGTTAAATCTGGTGTAACCTATCAAGATAAGAGTACACGCCAGTGTTGTAAAAACATGACATGCTCTCATAAAGTCCTCATTTCTTTCTACTTTTATCTCTGTCCTGTTCTCCTGTGTTCCTTGTAAATTCAACTCTATGTTCAACTAGCTGCTAACTTTGTCTGCTCTTTGGTGTCTGGCAGGTAGTGTACAGTCTCTGTACAGGTAGTGTACAGTCTCTTTAAAGAGGAACTATGAAAGAAGGCGGCTTAATTGAACAGCTTCAGAGTAACTGCGATGGTTAAATGACTTGAAAGAATGGAAGCTCTCTGCTTTCTCTTGGCCGAAAACCAATCAGCACCTCCAACCCGGTGTCTCAGATCTCGTCTCACAGAAACATGGACTGCTTTACGGCACTATGACACAAACACGCCCACGCCGGTAATCCATCATCTCTTAACGTTAACGTTACCCACCTCGGTAGATATCGCTCCATGGATTGCCTTCTCCTTGGCTTCGTTGAAAACAAATACTCATGGCCATGGGGGGAGGGAGGAGGGTTAGCGTGAGTTTTTATGACGGCGAAAATACGCACTCTGAAACTGCAGGGGGAGCTCCGTGGAGGAAAAAAAGCGACCAGAACGGGGGGAAAAACAACCAAACTTGCTGCCTCCCTTTAAATGGGGTTTGATGAGTGTGGTGAGAGTTGAACCAAAACAGTTCTGTCAAATCAAAACACTGAGCCAAGAGT
>OMNW01020707.1:23695-38938 GCA_900303245.1 Selene dorsalis
ATAGATATATATTCTTTTTTTTGACTGCTACACACTATTGACTAATTTTGCGTAACTATTTACATATTTGATACAAAAATCTGTAACAGCCAGTTCATTGTTTTATAGTCAAGAATACTCAGGTGTCTTATTACTGGTAACCTAATGCATAATTTAATCCTTAAAATGCTTTTGAAACCTGTGCTGCTGTTGATGCTCTGTGGCGCAGTACTTGGGATTTTAGCCAGCTAGTTGCCTGAACCATAGGAAGGAAGGGCAAAGCATCTTTCTTGCCACTAGAGCCTTGACTCATTTGTCACTTATGTGTCAAAGAGAAGATGACATTTACAGCCTGGTGAAGTGACTGCCTTCCAGCCCACCCGGCACCCCTGAAGTAATAAATGTTTACCTTTAAGAAAGAGGTCTGTGGGTTCAGGCTTTTTCTTTAGATGTGAGAGGGTTTCTTTGCACACTGGGTTCTTATTTTCTCCACCTTCAGTTAATTTGTCAGACAGAAAAAAACAGGCAAAAAAAAGGAGAGACAGAGACCAACAGTGTTTTTCAAAATGCCCTTATTCCACAGTAACTTTACAACAGTGGTGCACTTAGTAGTACAAAATTACACCAATGTGCAGAATTGGACAAATACATGGATAATAACACATGGATATATAACAAAGGACATTATTTAACTTGTGGTGGAATTCATGACTATATAATCCAAGATCTGAATTCATGTCCAGTAGAGAGGGATGGGGCATGAGCAAGGGAGGTCACCCATTCAGTTGTGGTGCATATACCCAAATCACTGACCATGAATTTGAGTTCTCTTCTCTGAAGTTTGGTTTGTGTTGTTTAACACTGGCCTTGGTGAAGGTCTGCGCTGTCAGAGTGCCCTTTCAGTTATTAATTAAACAACCCGATCACTAGGCACAACAGTGACCTCTGGAACATAATTGTAGCGTGAGGAAAATCAAATCTTAAGTCTGTTTTAACAGGCAATAAGCTGTTTATTTTTCCCTCCAAAATGTCAGGAAAGCATAACACTAACAGCCTCAGATAGTTTTTGATTGATTGTGCCACAAACTTACAAAGTAAAACAGTCTGAGAAAATTTAAAATGAATAAATTATGTAATTATATTTTATGAATTTTTAGGGTGTTTCCAGTGTACTGTGTTATTACTACTCTGGTTTGATGTACAGTAAAAAGATCTTAAAGGAATCCTGGTGGATGTGAGGGGTATAACAGGTAGAGTGGGTCTTCTTTGACCTGCACTGATATGATTTGGACATATGAATGTTACTATCCCCAGCTGTATGTATACAGACAATAACAACCCTGAATTGAGCTGGTGAATCAATGGGAAGCTGCAAAAATGTGAACCGAGATGAAGAGAAAACCAATGTCTAGGCCTTGAGGGCCAAGATGGGCCAAGATGTGCAACATCACACCAGACTCTTATCTCTGGCCCTGCTTCCCCCTGGGAGGATTCCACACTCGAGCAAACACCAGGATTCAAAGGTATATCAGGTGCATGACCTTAGGGTTAGTGAAATCTACAGCCAAGCAGTAACAGCTGAAAACGTTGGACACAGAGCTAGACATGTGGCCAACACACACACGTCATAGATAGATATATAGCTTGTGTTTATGTTTATTATGTAAGTTTTACAGAATAGAGTAAATTGATCGTACCCTCTATCTACTAATTCCTGAGCATAATTTCATTTTCAATTGAATTTGATTTAATTCCGGTTGACTTTGCATTTTGCCAAAGCTTAATGTGTAATATGCTGCGTCTTATGAAAAAAATTGATCCATTATCATTCAATTTCCCCCTCATTAACCTCTGGTTTATTGCTGAATGTGTCACAGGCCAAAGGCCATTGTAATCTCTCTCAATGGACACACTGTTCTTGATCAATATGCTTCTTGCTCAGCAACTCACATTGTTTTATTTTCCTGCCTGTGTTCCAGTGCAAGGTGTGAAAGGATCATTCCAAGTCTCAAAGGAGAGGCTTCTTTCAATATCCTCAAAGTAGCGGACCCACCCACTCAATTGTTCTCCACATAATCATATAAAAAGATTCAGGAAGAGTTGTTTTTTTATTGTTGTTGTGTTTTTCCTTTGCTGAACAATGCCCTTCCGCCACAGGGTCCCATAACAGCCTACCAGTCTGTGCTCTGCGCACCTCCACCCCTCATCCCACCCTTGCTATCTCGTTTTCCTCATCTGGCCCAGGCCCACTTCCACATCTACATCCCATTGTCTGAGTGCAGGCAGCACGCGCAGGGCTGGGGCCAGTCCAAACATACTCATCTTATTCTCTGGATGATTGCCAGCATTCTTTGAAAAATTTAACGCTCCAAATTAATGTAACAGTTGTGTTTTTAGTTATTGTGCAAAGATTAAAGTCGCTCTGCCTGTCAAAAAACGGGCGTGCACATTTATTTAGTGGCTTTTTGTGTGTTTGCACATGTCACGCTGTGTGTTGGGATTCATGAATGCACGTGTGTCAGAGAAACCAAATCCCAATCCATCACGCATTCCCCAAGGTGGGCCAGCCAGTGTGTGTGTTTGTCACTGTCCCCTGTCAGGAAAGAGGGTTGGAGCGTGTTCTCCGGACGAACCCCCTTTGGCTGAGGAAGTGCTCTTCTATATTGGCCTCTTTGTGGCTCGCTAATCGAGCTTTCCTGTCAGCAGGCTGCACAGTCCCAGTGCAGGGTGCACTACGTGATACAGACCCACTCCGGTGCTCCAAGGGAAGTTCTGGGATCAGCAGATAACGGCACAGCTCCCTCATCTAACACGCAGAATGGTGTTGCCTCTCTCTGCCTTTCTGTCCTTGCATGAATAAGGAAAACACAGATTTTAACCATTTCAAAAATTCCATTATTCACAGCTCCAACCTGCCAAACAGTCTCCTTTGGAAAACCCCATAATTTCCTTTTCAACTTTTCAAGTGTGTGTGTATTAATATAATTCTCCCAAACATGTGCGTTGCTCTCCGTTTTACAATAACACCGTCTGTTCTGGTTTGCCAATTTTGTAATTAAAACAGACTATCATCCCTCCCACCTGATTTTTGTTCTCCACTGTGGGCCATCATGCAAACTGTAGCCCTCTTTTCAAATGTAAGTGGATTTAATGCTATCTTAGAATAGTGGTCACGAAGGACCCATGTCCTGGTATTCAAAACCAATTACAGAATAATAATCTTTAGGTGTCACTTCTATTTAAATGTTCCCATTATTAAAGCATTTACAGATATGTCAGGAGGATTTTCCAAGGACGCTGTAGAATATAGTAGACGTCTTACTAGTCTGATGAAATTCAGATTTTAGCATGTCCTTACCAGGCCCGGCTTTGGTTTACATGATATTTTATTGTTCTCACGTTCCCCAGTTTAAATGGGCTCTCTTGTCCGATGTATGTTCTTCAGTATGCTCGTCCATAAACCATTATTTCAATAATGATATAGGTCCATATTTTGTGCGTGCGTGTACGCACACAACAACTGTCACAGTTGTGTTGTAGTGTAATGTCTGTGTGGCCGTGTCCACAATGCCAGTACATTTAGTTGTTGTGCCTTAGCTTGACTTTGTCGTGGTGAATTACAATGTAAATAGTAGATAGACTTTTAGGTCCTTTGTCACTTATAACACATTGTGGTACCTCCAATACTGTGGAGATGTGGTTAACATTTTCTGCTACTTTCCCTACTTCACTGTCCTGTTTGATTGTGTGTATAAGGAAATAATTCTGTAATGATGGAGTGACTCCCACAGAAATTACAATTTCAGACACAAAGCTGTGACGTTTTCACTGAATCTTTGCACCTTGACAAAGATGGAACTGGAAACCTGAATTTAGAATTGATCTTAAAGAATCAACACGTGACACAGTTTCTGGTCAGGATGTAATTTTGTTGATTAAACCATGTTAAATGCTGAATGAAGAGATGAAGCCTGAGAGTACACATTCTGATCCAGACCAACTAGAGTTAGCGCTAAAGTCTATATAACACATCACATATGAAATGTGTTCCAACATGGGCTCAACAGACCTTCAGTAAACTTCACATCTCCTACATGGAATACATCGCTTCGAGACAAATAGTCACTACTCATATAAGACACATTGGTGATTTCGACAAAGCTTAATAATTCTTCACACAACAACAGGGTTGCTTTTATAGGAGCAGTTTTGGCATTTTGGTTTTTAACCTTAATTCAGACGTCCATTGCCGTCAGAGCTAAGCACGCATCAGATGACACGTCAATCCAAGTTCAAAAAGAAAAGTAGCACGGACACACCAATACCTCTGCTGCTAGATGTAAAGGCCAATGATTACAGTCGTGTCCTGTTCACTGCTGGGCAACATATAATTCCAAAGTGTGAAATGCAAGTCCCAATATTTGAAAAACAGGAATATCAAATGCTGCTCTGAAACCGGTGAATTATTATGACTTTTACTGGTGACATTTTCCAGCGGCATATGGCAGCAAGCTCATGGGAGTGCACAGCTTTTTGATGAATACTTTGAGTCAGAGGGACCAAAGGACAGTGGTGGGCATATGTTGCCTTCTGTCTTTGCCTTGTGAAATGATAATGTGGCCTCACTTAAACAAGATTCTGAAGCCGCTGAGCTGCCATTTTTAGCATCAAGAAATATCATAGGACAAACATGCAGGAACCGCCTATACATGTGTGTACGGGAAGGTGCATGTGTGCGTGTGTTTATATGTCAGTGTTTGATGCCTGTTTCACTGTGTGCCGTCTTGTTGACTGTCAGCTTGTCATAACAGTTGGACACATACATTATATGACAGTTGTGTGCAGAGGAGTTCTTTGTGTTGAAACTTTCACTTTTCTTACATCCATCAGCTTATCCTTTTGAAATCCTCAAGAGGTAGGGGTGCATCCCTGGACAGGTTGCTAGTCTATAACAGGACTGACAATTGGAGACAATTAAGAGTTACCGATTACGTGCATATCCATGAGAGGAATCTGGAGTATCCAGAAGAAACCAATGAGGGCAGGAGGGAAACATATGACCTCCACATGAAAAACCCTGGAGACCCTGGAAAACCTCAAATGTTAAATACTCATAAATATAAAAGAATTACATTTTTACAAGACTTAAACGTTCATATTCAGATTTCACCACAGAAGCTCAGGATCCTACAACCTCCACAAAAAGCATTTTTTCTCTTTCAATTTTTTTTTGTGACACAGTTACATAAATGTCTTCCACAGGCCTAACCCCCTGTATAGATCCTGATTTGTGTTCTAGAAAATAATGTGATTAGTGCTTGTATTGTCATTGCACATTGTTATAAGGCTCCACAGTGGTCAGTATCTCTATGGAGGCACAAAATCCTATTGTTGGAGCATTCGGTTATAGATCTCCTGTGCTGCACTACATCATTTTGATAAAATCCTGGTTTCCCATGTAATATGCATCTGTTTGGCTGTGACCCTCCCATCTCCTGAACTATTGTGTGGCATTCTTATATACAATTGTGCAAATAACTGTCACATTTTTGCATATATATCTTAAAGCTCTTTTGTGTAAAAACACACACACATGCACAGACATTTGCATTCTGCAGTTTCCATAAACAAAATCAAATCTAAAAGGGTAAAGCCAGAAATTAATTATCCATCTAAAGCAAATGTACTGGAAAATATAATTTATGGAACAATTATGAAAATGGGGTGCTTAAGTGGAAACCCTACAATAATTTAATTAATATTTCATTGGATTACTCTTTTAATTCTTAGCCATGGTGAGTGTGATGGAATGCACAGGGCTGTTGAGTGGAGTGGTGTTTTAGGTTTTAGGTAAAAAAAAAAAAAAAAAAGGCTTGCACTCTTGCACTGCTTTCAGTGAGATTGGAGTTTAAAAGCTGACTGTTATCATAGTAGATCTGAACCAAAGGGTAAATGTTCTGCAGGCGATTAAAACATTTACAAGATGAGACCTTGACTCTTGATGTGGAGATATGTTATACGATAAAGCATATTATTTCCTGCAGGACGTTTTTCAGAAGGCACGTGGAGTTTCCAGCGAGTGTTTTTGTGTAGCTTTTCAATATCTGCATATTGTAGCAAACTTTCTGTGCGTGTGCATCACTTCAGATGGTTCCTTGGCTCAATGGCTTGCCTCCACACAGAGTCTCTTTATGCCAAGGAAGGACTTGCCCTTCTTCCTGTCGCCTGTCCATTGGGAACACTGCTCTCTGTGCAGTCTCTTTGGCATGCTAAAGAGCCCTGATATTTTTGTCTTACATTTAAGGAGGGAATTAAGCTGAGCTATTGAGGGCTTATGTCCAGGGCATTTTAACTTTTTTTTTTTTCTTTTTTCAAATGTTTCTTCCCTTGTCCCTAGAAAGCCGTTACAATGAAACCAAGTCTAAAGCAGCAATTTGTAAGTCAAGAGCCTGGCAAAATGGGTAATGTGGGGGAAAAGGGAGCTGAAAGTGTATGGTGTGTAAAGTGAGAGCCTAGGGTCTGTTTAGGGCAAGTGGGGCTCTAGTCAGCTTTGCATGCCACTTAAGAGGCTTCATGCAGCTTGCTATATAGATACCACCAACACTGTATTAAAGCCCTTTTTTATCCATAGATATATCACTTACTGCTTAGGACTGCAGCTAGATACCATAAGTATCGTCAGAGGAAAAAGTCGCTAGGCATTTACACACTTATTGAGTTTTTGCACATTCAAGCAGATCAGTGCTATGGTCTATGAAATAATCCCATCATCATTTATGCATTAGCATCTTTTGTTTTCCACTAGTAAACATAAATGAAGTCAGTAGAGGATATTCAGTGGCCTTTTAAAGTAGAAAGCGCAGAACAGCCATCTTTACCATGTGCTGAAAGAAAGCTGCAACACATATCTGCAAAACAATGTGCCCCCGTAGGTTCGGTATGATTCCAGTCAGTATATATTCTGCCACATTGTAGCTGTAGCCTGATTACTGGTGTATTTTGTGCTGAAAAGGCAGCGCTGTTGAGCTTGTCTAACTGGCAGATGGAGAACAGTGCTAAACATTGTCATCCTTGACACCAAAATTGCAGTGCTGGCTCACTGATGGCACAATCCTACTGCTGCTCTCGTCCAACTTCAGCACAGGGCGAGTCACCGAAATGCCAAATCGTCGCGGGTGGTGAATACTCATCTCTGCGCCTCTGGAAAATTTGATTTCACCAGAAAGCTGCTCCCACAACGTGCCCACGTGAAAATAAGACCCTTAGTCTGACAGTTTCTCAGGTAACAACAGTCTGCCATACATCATGGTTTTTTAGTTCTAGATGTGGACCCACTGTAAGATTTGGCAGACTTGAGAAATGGCTCTAAAAGTCGTAGATTGCTCCACTATCAAGGTTAGCATCTGTACTCAGCTTGTATTCACAAATGTTACAGTGGAACCTGAGTCTTTGTGAAACAATATTAAAACATTGAAACTCCATGAACCACACATAGGCACATAAAAACATGCTAGTAATCAATTATGTTGACATTTTATCAATTGCCTTTAACATTACTACTATATGACTAGGATTAGGATTTCGATGCAGCAACACCATTATTTACAGTTTTAGCATCTATTCATCCCCTGTTGAGGCTGTGCTCCTACAGGAGCCATAGTAATTGTAAGGAGCGAAGGAGGAAGTCAGGTGATTGTAGAGTGACAAAATTCACTGAGTAGTTTGGGATGAATGGATGGATGGACAGGGCATAGCTGGAAACAGAGACTTGCTGTAAGTTTGTATAAATTATGAATCAGGCATGATCACTAAAACCATTAATCTGGTCAAAATACATAGGTGAAAACAACCAAGATGTAAAAAGTGGATGTGGATTAAAAGTTCACAAACATAATACCAACACGTGCACATAGGGGACACAATATGAGGCAGAGCGTTGCCATATTAAACCCACATACAGGATCTCTCTAGTTATTAAAAATTGATGGGAACATTTGGCATTTGGGAGAACACATCTCAGAAAATATACACATACTGTGTATATATAACATAACATCCTGGTTGTCTTTGGACATTTCTGATGTGGAAGAATGTACAGGTTATAGCTTTAGTGTAGAGATATTGATTCAGCAAGCGTTATTAGTTTTCATTATTTCAGTTAATAGTTAATAACATTGTTGTGGAAAATGCTGAATGAATACATTGTGCTATGTAATTAAAATATGGTGCGGCCATATTGTTTCTGAGTGACTTTAAGAAATTAGCAGGTGAAATTATTGTCAGTTGAGATGGTAGGAATGTTGAGAAAGAAATCCAGGGCTCTGGTGCACTATCTGGGAAATCTACATAGTGACACGTTAACCGTAGCCTCTTAGGCAAGCATTCTTGATAGAGTCCCTGAAGTATCAAAACGATTATGAGAGCCATGCGCTGCCACTGGAAACAAACTCACTGACACGCTGATAAAATCCCTGCCCCGTGTTTATATGCCATTTTGCAAAGAAATCAGAAAAGGTAATCATGTATGGAAGCCGAGGTTAAGAAGCAATGTAACAGTCTATTAAGTTTAATGTAGATATGTAGAATAAGCATATGCAGGGGGACATTAGCATAAATCTTGGTTACACACGAATGGTGCAGTGCACTCTGTTCTCTCCCCGCAGTCGAGTCTAATGACAAATATTGTGAATGAACCATCCCAGCCAGCTGACTACTCACTTGAGCTCTCAGTTAGCCCCTTTACCAGTCAGTCAGCTCACCAGTGCTTTCACAGCTCTGCTACCATTCAGGTTTCCTGAAATGAAACAGAACCAAAGCTTCCATTCAAACATGTCGAGAGATTTTGGGTTCATTGGGGTCAGTTGAAGGGTCGGGGTGATAGAGGCTCTTCTTTAGCATAACTAATACTGACTCAGTAATTGCTACAAGCATCTCTTCTCTTCTGTCTCACTACAAGTCAAAAAAGCAAAAGCAAAAAGTTAATTAACATGAGCGTTAATGCTGTTGCTTCCCAGAAATTTCCTAAACTTGTATTTTATTTCATTTTTTGGTTAATAAGAGAAACAATAATCCTTTAAAATTAACAGTTAACTAACTTAGGAAATCTTTCACTGGAAAAAAAAGTGTATTAACACTTGACCTTTACTATCCCATTCATATGTACTTTCAGTTCACTTTCAACGTGGGCAGAGCTTATTCATTTATTTAAGGATTGTGGTGATTTTCGGATGTCACATTAAATCTCTACAACGTCAGCATTTCTGGAAATGAAAGATGTCTTATTTATGTGTAGTTGTTAGGATGACGTACATCATCTTTACAGATGTGCATTCACGTGCAGACTCTAAAACTTTTCTAATGCAGCTGTGCCAAGCTTGAGAAACATTGTTATTTTATTGCCCATGGGTAAGAGCCTTTTTTTTTTTTTTTTTTTCAACCCATATTTCTATTCCCAGCACTGATTTCAGTTTCTCTACATTCCTAACCCTGTACAGGTGTTGGATTATTTTCCCCCATAGCATGGCAGCTTTGTAGAAGCGTGTGAATTCTGATACTTTGAATCTGCAATCATCGTTCTGGAGTGTCAACACAGGCAATCAAACAGCAAACTGGTACAAACATTATTATAAACGTGATCACATGATAGGAAACCCATACTCTACTGAGTTGGTGCTCAGTGTAGCGCCTCCAGGGGCTAATTGGATTGGTGTTTAGCAAGACCTGCAGATGAGGCAAAGATTATGTTCATGCATAAAATTGTCTTTGTTTTTCTGTGTTGTCTCTCCCTTCCTTCCTTGGTCGCGTTTCCCACTGCCTCCCCCAGCTTCACGGGGCATCGAAGGAGTCATGTAAGCATACCTTTGTCCCTGAACGGGAGGAAGAAGAAATGATCTGGTATTAAATTTCAATAACACGTTTTCCCAGGTCCTCCAGAGTACAAGCAATCAAGGGTTAAATTGGATCTGTAACGTATGCTCGGTGACCCACAAATCGCTTACCCATCAAACAGACTCATTACGAGCCGGCAAGCAGATGAGTGTTTGTGAGCCTTGCCTCTGAGCGGTGGGGATTGTGTGTATTACCGCTAACACGGCTGAGGTATTTAAATTTTGATTTTTTCGTAATGGGTTTTGACATGTTTCATTTCCTCTGGGGGAAGCGCTCAAGACCTCCGAAAGTAAATGTTGCTAAAAAGTCATCAAGGCAGAATATTAAAATGCCATCAAATAAGAATTTCACTAATGCGATGGGGCTTGGGCTTCAGGTACGCAGGGCCGGGGTCAGAGGGGCTTGGTTCTGGGAGAAACACTATTTGTTCCCCTTGGCTGCCTTCTTTCCCTCTTAAATAAATTATTAAACTACTTCAGCCCCCTCCTCCTCCTCCTCCTCCTCCTTCTCTGCCCGTCCACCTCTTGTGCCTCTCATAGCTTAGCCCTTGCTTTTGAAATGAAAGGCCAAGCAAGAGGAGGAACTGGTCGAGCACTAAAATAGCACACCTTTGGTTGAAGTGAGATTAGCTGAATATATCTCCATTTTTCGCCAGGCTCGCCATTCAAAGCTTCCCTCCTATAAGTTTTTCCATTTAAAAACAGCAATAGCTTTACTTGATAGAATTCACTAACATGGCATTGTGCTTTTTTTTTTTTTTTTTTTTAGACCTTGAAATGGAGATCATGGAACATGAGTTTCCATCCTCGAAGCTTTCTGTGTTGACTTTATCACCGAGGCTTAAACCACTGTGTCTCTGGTAGTTTTTGTATTCCATGGGTACTCCTTTTGAGGCCATTACCAAGCTGACAACCCACCAGCTGTCACTAATTGCCCACTAATGGGGTTTGGTGGTCTGATGGTTTGTCTGTGAGGGGCGTTCCAATTCTACATCGGAGGTCCTTCTGGCTTGTCAAATCAAAGGGGACACATTTAAAAAAGCATGTCATGTTATTCTGTTATATTACCTCTTGCTGCACCTCTACAATAACGACTAATTTACAGGGTAATATATTTGGAGACAAAGATTTCTTGCGTGCGTAATTAATCACAGATTATTTAACATTCACCTGACATTACTGTGTATTGTTGGGGGGAAAAAACGGCAAAGTTTGCATTGTTGGTGGCAACAGCCATTATCATGCATGATATTTTCTATTCCTTGTCATTGAAATCTTCGCAGGAGACAAGAGGGGCTCGTGTCTGCCCTCTGCGTCAGCCAGCCCGCTAATAGATGTGAGAAGGTCATCTGGCATTAGTGGCAGAAGTACGTTAGCATTTGTGCTGAGCGTCTCTTGCCAGACTGTGTGCATGTTTGAAGGCGCTTGGACAAGCAGGCCCTTTCATGGTGATGAATGGTTTTTTTCAAGCGTTCTGCTCCCTAGTTATGAGAAGGGTGACCTGGTCATTGGATGACTTTATGAAGCTATAAAAAATGTATGTCAGTCTGCAGTCTCTAATGCCATCCCTAAACGGGGGAAGGGGGGGCAGGGCTAGCTGGAATGGTAAAAAGGCCATTTACCGTCACTCTAAATAGCTCTCTGACTGCCCTTCTCCACTTATCTGACAATGTCCTTGTCGTCAAGACAATTTTTAATTCTCTTTTTTATTTTTCTCATTTTTTTATAGTTTACGTATGAATCGAGGGTCGACAAATCACCCTTTATATTTAATTTTAAAGTTCAGCACAGTCTGCTTGTTTGTAATTAGTGTGTAGAAACAGCCATATAAGATGACATGGAGTCATAAAGTGTGTATGTGCTTGATTAGACATGGTGGTATTTATACATCAAACAGTACATCCCATTGTATTGTGTAACACTGCATAATTACATAATTGGTGTAATAATGTGTATTATGATTCATAAGCAGTTATTCATAGGTGTCTTGGTTGAGTGTTGGAACACCAGCGCACTGATCAGGGCTGTACATGGTCAAGGATCCATGATTTTTCTCCTCATCCACATGTGACATGGCTGGATGCCATTAATCACAAATGTCTCCTTTTTAATAAATATGCAAATTTATATTAGCCAAATGGTGTTACAGCTTTTGTGTCATTAATAAATAATGAGCTTCTTTGTTAGATATCTAAGGCATTTGAATACAAACTCTCCACACCAGCAAACAATATTGTGCAGCAAGCGAGTGCGTCTGACTCGGTTTAAGCATCATATTTTAGATCAGAGGGCCATGCTGTATAAATACAAGGATATCTGAAGTTTTACGAAAGCATGCTCTGAGCTCACCGTTCTTCACAGACTTGTTGTGACCAGAAACCATCTATCTTTGACAATACAGTGAATTCTGGTTTGGCATGAAATGGAACAATAAACAATTTAGTCAGCGTGGAGTGTAGAGGCAACAAGCTACAGTAACGATGAAAGGCTATGAAGACAAATTGAAATTGTAATCTTGGCAGCCATTACCAAGAAATGTCCTTTGATGGGTAACACGTTTTCTTTAAGAAGCCTCTCACAATTAAACAATTGATATAAATTAAAATAAATATTTATTTTCTACTCCAAAAAAAAGATTCATTGTCCTTTTTATTATTACCGACTTGTACACTGACTAGTATTTCATCAAGTGTTGTACACTCTGATTAAAATGTGGTGCCCACTAGGGTTGGGCGGTATCCAAATGTTGATACCGTTAAACCTCCTCCACATTTTCCCAGGGTATACGATATTACTGTGGCCAATTAAAAATCCTGTTGTAGAGCTCAGACGGAGTCACCAAATACCAAACACCACATAAGAATACTGAGATGATAACAAAACATGAACATTACCGACTTTTATTAACAAAAAATAGCCTAGCTTATTAAAAAAATGTGGATGGCGCTGCTAAAAAAAATAAAAATAAAAGGACAGGGCTGCGCTCTCCGGTCGGCTCCCCTGCAGCTGCACAGACGAGCTATGAGAGGAGCGCTCTGCCTTTCCTCTCTCTTTAGCCTGGTGTTTGGCTGCACTTTGTGTTTATAAAATGAGTTCAACATTAGCAGATCTAACCGCCATTGGAGCGCCGATCAGCTGAGCCAGATCACAATGGATGTAACAGCGTCTGTGTGTATTTTATAACATCTGCAAGAAAAAAAAACATTGGCACAAGCCTACAAGACGCACATGATCCGTGATGAACTGTGGCAAATCTAGCCAAGGATTTTGCAGAAGTTGTGTTTTTCTTGGGGATCAACTCACAATATGCGTGACATGGCGTCTTCTCCTCCCTCTCTTCTCCCAGCTGGGACGACGTCACGTCCATCAACTTTATCAAACATCTCCCGAAAGGAAAACATTATGCTATTGGAGTAAAATTGAAAACTCAGCCACACACATGCTGGTGCTGGACATATACTAATTATTTAGGCAGTAAATTATATAATTATATATATATATTATTATATTTAATAATATAGCAGGCCCCTTTATGATCGCATTGCAGTTTTTTTTAATGACAGAAATGAAACTGATATGGTGGGATGCCGTATTACCGCCCAACCCTAGTGCACACGAAAGTAAACACCACTGCAGTACAAAGATCAAGCACTAATCTGTAACGTCCTCATCCAACATTTTTTCCTTTGTGTGTTGTGGCTGTCAAGCTTGCACAAGTGGCCACAGAAAAGATGGGTAGATGGAACCATAACAGAAAGCTATAACCAACCATTGTTTATTTTGTTCTTGTTACAGATTGCATATTTACTCTTTGGCTCAGTAGATGTGTCTGCTGCGTGTCTAGAAAAGTTGTCCATTATGTTTATACATTGTTCTGTGTCTACTAGCACAGTCCTGATATACTATCATAGTTAGCACGGCTAACGTTTTCATAGGTAAGCTCTTTCAAAAGTTTATTATCTTGTGCTATAAAAAAGCCTGACTGAGTATGTATACATGATTGTCTTAGAAAAGCAATGGAAATTAGATGTATGGCTATCTACTCTATATATGTATATGGATTTAGCTGTATGTTACTGTTGTTCATTGTGCTCCATTTACCTATATCTTACGTTTTTATTGCTCTTACATAAATTAGATTAAAGCACTTTTTCCATTAAATAGATGCAATTCATAATATGGGCATTAGTTACTTTTGTGAAACTAGAAAATGATCTATAAGCAAAAGTTGTTTCAAACGGCTGCACCTGTCAGAGTATTAATATGGTTAAATACACAAGTAGGCTGTCTGGTATTTAAAATATACCGGGATTCCCAGTAAGATTACAACTAAAGGAATTTTTCCATTATCAGAGTAGAGAGGCAAAAGTGAGGTGTGGGGGGCTGAACCGCCTGACTCTGTCTCTTGGTGAGCAATCAATCATGGGCCTCTATGCAGTCTCTTTGATCTGAAAACAGCTGTAATCTGTGGTCATTGTTGCTAGAGTAGATTGTTTGCCAAACTATTACCATAACTGTCAGCCCAAATCGGAGAAATAATCTCATGGCTCTGGACAGATGCGGTTCCTCTGCATTATTGATACGGTCATCTGAGAGAGAGGGGGAATTATAAAACATAGTTCTATTTACAAAGGGAGATTGGCTTGGTCCTTGAGAGTGAGTGAGTGGGACAGGCACCTCTAGAAAGTGAGATATAGCCAAGTTCTGAAGGAAAAAAAAAAACAAAACAAATTTCCTGGCTCTTTTAGGGTCAACTCACCCCATGGGTCTACTTCCTCTCTGAAAATGAGTCACCAGAATACACAATGGACTGATTTCTCAGAAGTGCCTCAACATGCACCTGTATAAGGACATTAAAATATGTATATATTTTTACTCTTTGTTTTTTTTCTTATAGGGTTAAAATGACCTTTGTGCCGAGGCGAAGCATGCATTTACTCAGGTGTAACATAAAGGTTCTCTCACATTTGGTTTCTGTATGCAGCCGTTTTGTCTAACTAAATGAAATTCAGGAGTGTGACAAGGGGGAAAAAAACAACAAAACAACAACAAAGAAACAGCCTTTGGCACAACATTGAATGTTTCCATTAAAGCACATGGTTGTGCCTTGTGGAAAGGTTGTGAACCTGAGTAACCAATGCATGTTTATTTAGCAGCCCTACCAAGTGTGTGGGACTGGCTAAGATTCAGTAAGTTGGTGTGGCCAATGAAAAAAATCCCACAATCTTGAAATTACAATGCCTGAAAAGTGTAAGTAGAGGGACATGTGAGGTTGTGGTGTCAGCGTTCAGACACTACATACCCTGAGGTTGGTGGGTATCAACCACAGGAAGTAAGCAACAAAACAAGAAAGAGAGAAAGAAGGACCTCCTACTTT
>OMNW01020707.1:38958-53794 GCA_900303245.1 Selene dorsalis
TATATATATTTGTTGTTTATATTGAAGTCAACACTATACTATTTTTCTTTATGTTTTCAATTTGTGCCAGTGAACTACATATAAAAACAATAAGAAGAACAGATGAAGCATTAACAAAGCTGTTCTGACTTAGGTGGTATTAGGTTTTTTTTTGTTTTTTTTCTGCCGAAGCCTAAATTAGAAAATCATCAGCGCACCATTTGCCAAACTACCCTTTGTGGAAACATGTGGCCCTTGTTGGCAAAGGGCAAAATTTGGCAGGATCCTGAGAAAGCGATTACAAGTACTGGCATATGGAAGAACAAATAGTTCCTCATTCAGTGCATCAGGTCTGTGCCATCTTCATGGACTAAAAAAGAGACATGATGGATGTGTAGTGAAGTGCTCACTGGGCTAAGGCCAGGCGCTGCTGATCTGCTGCACACTGTGTGACCCTTCTGTCTGTAATAAATGTCCCAACTATGTCATTAATAGTTTACATGTTTGTTTTCTTTACATTTAAGTATTGAATGACTGAGCAAAGGATTGAAGTGATTTGAAAAAATGGTTGATTGTTAGATGTTGCACTTACATAGTCCTCTATAGTCCTTTATTTTACAGTGCAACCCTATTCAGCTTAATTTCACATTTTTATAAAAAAATAATTAACAAGAAACAAACAATAAAAACAAAAATAAAAAACTATTCATTTAGTAATACTACTGCACAGTGGAGCTTTTACCCACAGGTCAGGTACTAAAAAAACACTAGTTGCCTCTGTGGTCTTTGTTTCACTGTTTATGAATAATAATATTTTATCCAGACTTACACAACGTTGCTACCACAATAATCATTCGGCAACAACAATACAATAGTTCAATTTGTACACTGCTACAAAACACTATTTGTCAACTTTGTCACATTTATTGTCTTTTTATTAACTCTAATAAGATAATATTGATGTGTGAAGGTGACATTGGTATATACATGCAGTAGTGATCTTGGTGATAAGCTGAGTGCCACAAATTGTATCAGACTGTATACAAAGAGTCAGTTATGAGTATGACCATTGACCACCATGCCCACCATATACTTGAATATGTTGTATTGTACAGACAGTTCAAGTCAGTCAAGGAGTTCCTGTTCACTTTCTAATATATAGGAATCACAGGAAACTGCATACCCACATGTACTGCACATTAAGAAATCATAGGATTAGTAAGCATATATGTGTCACAACTGGCCCTGCTTTGTGGGGGAGAAACTCAATCCACACTGCATAGTAAAATTGTCCTTATTACCCTTATTGATGTTTAAATTTCTTCATGGCTGTAACTATATAGGCGCCAGTCAGTGACAGAGCTAGTGTGACCTCCTTCGATCTATAATTTACACCTGTTAGTTGACTCCCCCGTCATTTGTGAGTATACTCGGACTTAAAGGTTAACAAAAGAGAAACAGGGCAAGCTCTGCTGCTGCTACCACAGATCAATGTCAAGTAAATAACCTTTTCTACCTTATTTCCTGACTCGTATTGATCCGTCTCTCTTTCCCCGTCTGCTTTCTGCACTCTGTTTCATCACATGCCACCTCAACGCCTTTTATGCCTCTTCTGTCCTGCCATATTTTCATGACTTTTAATATAATATTAGCAGTGTAAAGGCATATTTTTGTTTTATTTTAATTTTGGTTTGTTTAATTGATTTCCCATTACTGCTAGGTTCCAGATAAAAAAGGACCGTCACAGTTTTACCCTGCTTGAAGACAAACTGATGGGTTCATAAAAAGTATTCCAGCCTATCCAGCAATCAAAACACCTTTTTAATGCTGACACCAGTTAGTATTCTTTTGAATATAATTATTATTATTATTTTTTTAATACAAATGGCCAATAAGTAGTTATTGATGTGGCCATTATTATCTGAATCATTATCATTATTATCATTATCAGCTGGAATTTTCAATTGTCAAAACTGTAAACAGTGCCTGTTTAATATTTTCACACATGACCAAAAGTGTAAAAGTGTAATGTTCTTTGAAATTAGTTGACCAAGCATTTTGTCAAAATTAATCAAAAACCTATCTTGGATCGTCTTATTGTTTCAGTAGCCCATCATATTAAACTTTTTTGTTTCAGCTTCTGCAATAAGGATTTTGTACTTTTTTAATACAAGCAAATTAAAAGTTTTTTTTTTTTTTTTTTTCCCCTGATCAGTCTAAAAACATAAACAGCATCAAAAAGTGTTTTTTTGGTGCATAAACTTCAGCCTGATTCATACAAACATCTCCCTTTTCTGACCCGCAGAGCTAATAAGAGAACAGAGTCTTTGTACTGGAGCTGCCAGAGCTCCATTGGCCCCATTATGTTGATTATTAGAACACCATTCTTATTTGGGCGAGCAGCAGCTGAGTCAGGGGTGGTGTGTGCTTTAGGGATTACCAACACCAAAAGTATAAAACCTTTCTCGCAGGCGGCAATATTCATTACACCTTGTAACACAAAGGCGTTCCACTAAACAAACAATGTACTTACAATTTTGCTCCCTTTAGAGTTTCACTGTTGTAGGATTGCTGAGGTGCTGGCTAAATAAAAAGGCCATAGGGTCATTGATATTGAAATGTGTTTGTTCTCTTGGAAGCATGTTTGTGCTCAAAAAATGGTGAACTCTTGGAGAGATGGTGATCGAACAGGAGTCCAAGTCCCAGCAGTCACACAAATGTGTGTGATAATTGTTTTGTTATCATCAATGTCCAGATTAAAGGGACTTATCTTTATTAATTTTTGAGATACCTTATCACCAAAATGGTGATCAACAGCAATCGCTTCGGAACTCTTGTTCGCCTCACCACTCACTTTTCCGTCACCTTACCAATAACAGGCTTCCACAGTCTTACTGTCTGTCTGCTCTATGACTATTGGTTATCTGGTTTTGACATAGAAACTGGATCAAATTCACATTGGCTTGTAAATTTAGGGGGACATCTTGTTGTTGGAGAGCTAGAGGAATGGCAGAATGACAGTAGAAAACTGCTTTTATCACACACCTCTGACAGTATGAGAAAAACAAAACAAAACACAGAACACAGTTGAAACCCATTTCCATGATGTGAAACCTTTACATTTGAAAATTCAGCAGCTTGAAACCCTCACACCTGCTTGTCTGTGGGTTAATCCTCTGTGGTATTACGCCCTCAGATGAACTTGTAAACACAGTTGCGTACATCTGTGCCCCATTGATTTTTTTTTCAATGCAACAACAGGGAACAGAGAAAGCTTGAAACGGAGGTTGAACAACACTATATATGCTCTAACCTTTATGCTACAAAAAGCTCTAGATTGCCATTTGGGCACAAAAAAACATAACCTTTCTGAATGTTTCTGTGGTCCAGATCATCAAAAACAATCGCAACATCCAACATATATTTAATTAGTAATGAGATTAAGATTCAGATTTAGTCTTTAGGACAGCAACTGTCATTTAAGATAAAAACAAACAAACTTTTAGTAGTTAGTCTTGAGATTGGCTACGTAAGGTCTAGTAATAAAGAGCACCTGCTGGTGCCACACAAAGCTCAGGGTATTACTGGTGTTGAGTTGTATGAGTTACTTCAGTAATGCTATATGATCCCGGTGACATAATATATCACAGAGACCACCACAGTTGCTTGTCTTTACAGTGAAACACAAGTTGTCACCGACTGTTAATGGAGCACTGTTATAAGGTTTGTGGAAACTCTGTTATTCTGTCATGCTCACGATCTGCTATTAAAACACGTTTGAACGTGACTCAAGAAGTGTTTCAGGAGGTGCCTTCAGTTATCTAGTTTTGCTTCATGTGAAAAGGTTAACGCACTAATTCTCCAGGAGTTGATTTATTAATTAGAAAAATCTCTTTTTTTTCTTTCATTTTCTGAAACAACTCCTCGTTGATGTAAATAGGCAGCAGCCAACCTTTCCCCTCTCTTCTCTCTTGTAGCAATAAGTAGTCTGACTCATCCATGTGAGTGTGGGCAGAATTAATACTGAGTGAGTTTATTATAGTATTTTATTCGACGCCCATGTCTGTTGTGTGTTGTGGTTTTATGATACTGAAAACTGACTGTTTTAATTACACTGTACACATTAAGGCCAACTAGAGACAAGAGCTGAAAATTAGCAAAAGCTATAAACCCTGCAATACATCAGTTTCCTGCTGCGTGATGGAACTATGTTAAATTGCATTGTCCCCATGAAATAAAAAAGGAATAAACACTTCAAATATATATAGACTCTTTTCTCTGAATCAGCCAGTGTAGCAGTGCAAGCACTGTATTAGCATGCAGGCTGCAGAATGAGGGTTATCTGACACATCTATGAACCCTGTTGTCAAAAACACATGATATGTAAACACCTGATTTAACAGCTAATACACTTTTTTCTTGTGTGAAGCCCACCACCGCACATCCAGTTACAGAAGTGCTCTAAAATTTCAGATTTGACTTGTTAAAATGATTATATTTGCAACAGAGAAATGGTGTGCAGATCTCCACCATTTGTGTCTTTTGAAATGCTTAATCACGCTAACTGCCCATGTGCACGGCACTCAATGTGTTTTTGGACTGAACAGTTCCATATACATTAGCTCTCTGCACCCATTTTTCATGTCATGTTGCTATAACTTTACTTTTAAAATCAGTAAAATTCATTCCTCCACAGTTGGCCCGTATGAAAAAAATACTTAACACAAGGCCGACCTTATTGTGTTTAGTAACCTGCACTCCTTTTTGCTGTGTTGGTGAAGTTTAGTTGGTGTTTACCAGTTTCAGCTGAAGAACCTTTCTGCTAAGTGAAACCAGGCCCTCGGGTTTAAAAAAAAGAAGAAGAGAAAAAAATAGTAAAAGAAAAAGAAGTTCTCTGTGGTCCAAGGTCAGTGACCCGCTCTGTAGCTGTCTCTATTCCACCTCAGGGCACCTGCTAATGTCAGCCCTCTTTTAGATTCCCCAAATCGTGGCTTGCCACTGGTTATTTTCAGCCGCGATAAGTGATCCCAGTGACCCCAGAGGTCTGACACACTGCTTTTTTTTTTCGCTAGAAGTCAAATGCCATTGCATTGCTTACTGATCAAAGCCTTCAAAGTCAAACTGTACTTAGGCATCCACTGAAATAAGAGCTCCAAGCCCAGTTAAGTGTGCAGAGCAGGACCATGCTCATGGCTTGACATTCACTCACACTACAGCCAAGAAGTCGGCCAACATCCATACGTGCGTGAGCATGTGAACCAACCACACACAGAAGCAGATTTTTTTTTTTCTTTAAATTGTTTGGCTACTCGGTCTGTTGTATTTAAGGACTAACTAAGTCAGGCTACAGCAGTAGACCACCAGTACGATCCAATGAATGCTGGACATGTTTGCCATGAGGTCAGTCAGTTTGATGTCCAATAGATGCTTTTAACCATGCTGACACAGTACAGAACCTGTTTTTTTTTTTTTTAAGTTTTGAAAATATGACACGGTTGTTTATAAATTATTGAAGGGAGACGGGGGATAGATATTGTACTCTGTTCCTTCTATTCTCTCACCTAGTCCTGGTCGTGTCCACTTCCTTTTCCTGTTCCCGACATTGCTGTACAACCCCTACCCCTCCTGAAAGGATGTGGAGTCTGGCCTCTCAGCAGATAATGTGACGCACACGTGTGCTAACGGAAGCAGAGGCCATGAGCCACAAAGGTCCACTCTGGGTCCCGGATTATGATAACATCAGGAAGCGTAGGGAGGAAGAGGTGTCTGCAGGAAGCTGGCAGGCCTGTGAAGACCTCAGAGAGAATCACACTCATCTTTCTGAGAAACCTGGGAATCACCCCGACTCGAACATGATGATCACGAAGAATGGATGACACAGACTTTTTACCGGCCATCATCACAGTCCGCCTACTGTGTACAGAACGTTGTTAAGATACTGCAAGATCTCGCCAATGTTTTTTTTCCCACCTTTAAACATCAGTGCTGTTGCCTAGCTCCCGTTCCTTGGAATCGCACTATTCTGTTTCGTTTCATTTTCTTTTTTGATTCTCTGAAACACAACCATTCTTTATTAATCACAGACAAAAAAAATACTGCATGTGGAGACAACATAAAGTGAGCCTCCTTAAGTGTAGTGATACTGAAGAAAATCCTGTTCTTAAGAGCTTATTCCCAATGGAGGCAGCTCAAAATAAATGTTGAGGTTGAAAAGTCCAGATGGTCTTTAAGACCGTATTCCCCCACCATAAGCACTCTTGATTTATGAGATTCTCTAATGGTATCTCTGTTCTGATCTGGCTTTCTTTCACCCTGCTCTCCTCTGAAGCTTTAAACTCATCAGCTTCTCTCAGCCCTGTCGTTAATCCCAAAGTACAAAGGAAGGTATGGCTGTAGAAAATTAGGGATTTTTGCCCCCTACCTTTTTCTTCTGTACTGAAACTCCCGCTGTCCGATGAATGATAAACTGATGAGCAGACTAAATCCAGGAGAGCTGCCCCCTGCCGCTCCACAAACAGATGTAGAACTTGGTGGAAATTTGCCATGAAATTGGGGGCTGGGGTTGAAATTCCTCACATGACAGTGCAGTGACTGAGCATTTACAATTGACCCTTAGGCTTACAAGTGACATCCATAGTTTTGCTGTAGAATGAGAGTGGGTGGGCCATGAGAGCTTAAATGTGAGCCATATGTGTTATTATTTTCAGAGTGTGTCTGTAATGCTACCTACAGTGGTGATCATACTGCCATAATGGAAGGATTTACTGACAGGGTTGAAAGGTCAAATTCTGAGTGTTTATGGTCTGGGCAGGTTAGATGGTTACAAGGTAGGGCTTCAGCTTCATATTGTGTGTGTTCATTTAATATATGTTTTATATAGTTTTCACATAATATGTTTCTTTTTTTATTTTAAGAGTGAGTTAAATTAAAAGTCTTGTACCTGCACTCTCTGCACATGTACACATACTTACCACATTAGTGAGAGGTGTTCTACAGATAGTGGTCTAGAAACATGAGGCAGCTGGGGCTCATCTCTTGCGATATCATACCATTTTACCACGCTGGTATATTTTATAACCTCGCAATAAACCTGGTAGCATAGCTGCGAGTAGCATAGACCGCCTAGGCATGTATGAGTGAGACACTACGATTGCAGCCACCATTGTCTTTGTGACAAAATTTTCTCCTTCTCCTGAATATCAATGACAGTAGAAGTTGACACCAAAGAACATGACATTAGGTGCGTTTACAAGGACACAAATATTCCAGTTTTTTTGGTTTCAAAGCCCAAACCGGATAAAACTACTCCATATAAACACCTCAATCGGAAGGAACATGCCCGAACCGAATGAAATTTCATCCGGTTTCAGAGAGGTGGAATAAACCTTTTCTAAAAACGAAAAGAAATGAAATTTGTGTCATGTAAACGGTCGATCGGTTTCTTGTGTGGTTGCGCCGTTACCTCGCATACTTGGGTTCTTGGTGGTGGAAGGGAAACACAATGAACTGTTGCGATTACTATAGAGGGTCCTGCTGTAGCCGAACCCCTCGCGTAGATGGCAGGAGAAGGATAAACTGCTGCGTTTGTAGTTTAATCAGAGAGAAAACAAGAAATACAGCTAACGACTGAAGCACACGATACGGATCCATTCTGATCTGAGTCAACAGGTATGTACGAGAGGGAAGAACTGGGAGACTATAAAAGCTTCTTCTTCTGCTGTTTTCAACCAATTTGACCGCCAAAAGTTGAGTGCAAACGTCACAGTGAGTTTATTTGGTTTACTCTGAATAAATGCAGTGGCTCATCGGGTGTTTACCCGATCAGATTAGACAATGTCACATGTCACAGTTAACCTGAAAGACTCATTCGGAATGAATTCAATCGGAAAAAGGAAAAAGTGTCCATGTAAACGCAATCACTGTCTTTGCCTGTGCCATTGATATTGAAAGAAAATTGAATATCCTAATTAGTCATATTGATATCATGCTTTAGCAAAGGGAGTCCAGGGGACGGTTGTGCAGATAATGTGTTGATCATGCTTGCAACACGCACACACACACACACTCCAACCCAATGATTGTAATGAAGCGCTACTCGTGTGTGTCTGTGATTTAAGAGATGAAGAGATCAACAGACAGACAGGACACACCATTTAGTTTGCTTTTACAATCACAAACCTCCTCTCACCATCATATTGGCTATCTGCAGTTTCACAGGGTGATGGACTATGATTCAGTTCGTGCTCCCCTATACCCTGGAGACGGTTATGGGCAACCTTCACTAATACTTGGTTTCAGAACCTTTGGCAACAATAACAGCCTCTGAATGTTTCTTTTAGCCATTAGAGGCTTCTTGTAGCATGTCTGTAGGTAGTTTCTCTCACTTCTCTGCATTCAAGCTCCTTTAAGTTTACATGAGTCCTCTTTGCAATGGCAGATTTCAGCTTTCTTCAATTGGATTTAGGTCAGGACCCATTGCCGGCCAGTTTAAATGAGCCCATCTTTTCCCGTTCACCCTGTTCGTTTGTGCTGCTGCTGGATGTGTGCTTTTGGTCGTCGTCTTGTTGAAAGACCCAAGACCTTTGCCTCAAACCAAGTTTTCTGACACCTGGTAACACATTTCACTCCAAAATGCCTCAGTAATCTGGTTTCATCATTCTTTTGATACATTTAATGCCTCCAGTAACAGAGACAGAAAAGTAGCCCCACAGCATGATGAACCTCCACCATGTTTTACTGTAAGCTGGGAGTTCTTTTCCTTATGGTTTCATTTTGTCGCCCATAAACAAACTGATGCACTGAATTTCAAAAGAACTCTATTTTGGTTTTATGTACCCATACAACATTGTGTCTTCTCTGAAAAAGCTTTTGCCAGTGTTAGTCTCCTTGCTTTTTGTACCTTTCGTTCAATAGTACTGTACGCTACTGGCTGAAACCACCACTCCACATTGCTCCAGGTCAGCATGAAGCTCTTCAGATGTCTTCTCTGGTGTTTTTTCCACAATCCACACCAACCTCTACAGACTACTCCCACTGAGGTTTTTTTTTAGTGCCACATCCTGGAAGTGTATGTGCTTGCGTTTGTATATGTATATATCAAATTTTGGAAATACAGTTCACACTTCATTTCTTCAGGCTTGTGTGTTCACGATGCAGAAACCCTCTAAAGCATGGCGTCAGTTAGTGTTACAGCCTTCCTGTGGTCTCTGCACCAGCATGGAACTTTAACCCTGGCTGCAAGGATGACAGCTTATTATGACTCCCTGACAGGGTATGTACCCTGTGGGACTATAGGAACTCACACACACTTACACGCACATGCACACACACAAACTATGGCTTCCCCAACACTGGCTGTATTTCATGTGCTCATTCATTTCCTTGTTCAATCTTGACATTATTGTAAAAAAAGAGGTCCTGTTCAGTTGGTCCTCTGGTCCTTGATGCAACCTTCATAGATAAATATACTCTCACACTGGTCATATAGTGTCATTTAGAACTTGATATGATTGTCTGTTGTAATGTTTGTGTTCCAGTACGAAGAGCCAATCGTGACCAAACCAACCACACCTGTGTTCAGATATTATACTATTCACCCTATGGCTTGACTGAATATTTTATGGCTATTAACAAAACCAACCTCCCACCCCCCAACCCTTGCCACCTGTACTACAAATTACATAAATTTCGCTATACTACTGTAGAGTCACACGCAGATATTACTTTTAAAATCCAAGAAAAAACTGATGAGAGTCTAAATGTATTTATGCTATGAGTTTGCCTGAGGTGGAGTAACTTGGTGACTCTTGGCTCATGGTCTCATCCTGTCTTAATGATTCCTTGTGATCATTATTCATTCAGAGACTTCAAAAGACTGGCTGGATTCAACTCAATGTGTCATTTCAAATCCGTTTCTGATGTGGCTGACATTTGGACTCCATGGACACAATTTGCATAAAAATGTGAGATTTTTTTTCTATTGGAGTCTGCACTGGTTCATTCATAAAAGTGGCTTCAGCAGCCACTTTATTTGAATTACACACAGGAGGCATGCTGATTGCCGAATGCTGCCGTAAAACATTGTTGTTCTTCCTGTGACTGCCACTTTCTGAACCTGTATTCATCTTGATTTCCATCTCGCATTAGACCAGAGTTGTAACTAGACATTGTCTTAGACTAGACAGTCATTGTTTTATTGTACCAACCTAGCCATATTGCCTGGAGTGGACCCCACAGAGGAGGAATCTCTGTGGGCAGAGCAAGCTCTATGTGAACTTAGGTTCACATGAAACACAGTTATCTTTCCAAAACTGCAGTTTATAAACATCATCACCTGTGGGCATGTATCCTATGTAATATTGTTGTATTTCACTCACCTTTTCTAGGTACAAAGTCACAAAACACACCGCTGGAAGTGGTGGCAAAGCAAGATGCAGACGGAAAGTTAGCAAGATAATTAAATAATAGAGAGATACACAGCGAGTGAGCGAACCCTAATTGTTTGCAACTTATTGTTACTTATAGTTGTTCATGTTTAGTTTTTCTCTTTTTCTGACCAGACATATGAAGGCGGGGCCCTTATAATTTGCGTAATGGCTATAGAGCGCCAACTGGCTCTGGATGCATAGATAGTGCAGTAGATCAAATAGATAGACGAAGGCATTCTAAGGGTTATAACTGATCACTGTTGTGTTGTTGTGTTTGGTTCCTTGACTTTATTTATTATTCTATCTGACCATTCACTAAGCTGTATCGAACAATTTCAGATTGACTCAAGAATGGCAAAGACACTGTAGGTTGAAAATGAACACACTGATGTGATCCAGAGGGGCCATGGTGTTGATTGTTGAAGTCCTGCGGTAGAATTGGTTAAAAATACATTTAACCAACCTTTCATCTTTACAAACCAAGGGCCACTGTGACCTGAAGAAAATGTTACAGCTAATAATGGAGGAGGAAGAAAATTATTACCTTCCATCTCTTATTATTTTACAGCCTCTCTTGCAACAGATGATGGGCATGAATGAGGAAAGGAATGTCATTTGGTTTGATGATCACTTAAAGAGTTAGCTCAGACCTTCACAGTCAAAAGTCAATCAAAGATCCAAAGTTTGTAATTCTGTATCTATTTTCATGACAAGAGATATGTATATTGAAAGCTGCATTTCGGCACCTACGCTCTTTTATGTTTTTACACCAAAACCTATGATGATACACACGTTTTGCCTGTACTTCTGTCTCATCTGCCTGAAAGTGTTATGTGAGCATACTGCCCATACTTTTGTTTTTTTTTCGCTCTTCTTCTTTAGTTTGTGCTCATATAGTTACAGCCTTGATAAATCTGACCACATGATAATCACATTTGTCAGTTTCCATTGCAGTTGATATGTAAAGTAAAGAGAGCAGTGCCACTCAGCCATGTTGTTTGGCCATCAGTGCCGAGACTTGTAAAATAACCTGGACCAGGCTACCATAATAATATCTCACTCACTTAATAATAACTTTCCCTTTGCAACAACTGTCGTGTTGTTTTCCATGACGACGGATGACATCATGCCTTGCAAAATCTGGCAGTGGTCTACAGTCACATAGCTAGGCCAAGAACCTGCGGCTCCAGGACTGAAAATCACTGCTTTAAACCACTCTTCATTGATACCACTAACATTAGATTTAAATAGTCATAGTCCTGCCATAAAATTTTTATGCGCCCCGTGTTCAGTATTTCTGGCATACTTGATACGCCCATTCAACCCATAATGTTTTAAACCCGAATTTATTGCATTATAGATGGGATTATTTTACTACACTGTCACTGCCACAATTTGCAGTGTCCATGTCCATGTTGTAAACAGTGGACAAGACATGTTGTCTCTTGTGCATTATCACACCCAGACTGAAACTTGTTTTTTTTTACTATCCATCCATCCATCCATCCATCCATCCATCCATCCATCCATCCATACATCCATACATCCATACATCCATACATCCATACATCCATCCATACATCCATCCATACATCCATCCAAACCTAAACACTGCTTCACATGTTTGATAAATCAAAGCTCACAGATGCCACACAGAGCAGATGAAGTATTAAACTGCTTCATACAGTTTAGATGTACAGCAGTGTGTGTAGTACTTTATTTCTACTTTAGGCCCATGTAAAAAGGTCCACATGAAAAACTGTTCTACACAGCGCCTATTAGTTCTACCTCACAGGTGCAGTGTATAAGACAGAGAAGCCATAAAAGTGCTAAATTGCACTTTTATTTAGCGAGTAGATTCCAGTGCTCTGTCACCTTTTGCTCCCCCCTCGCTCTAACATCCTTTGGGGTTTTGTTCACCTCTCATACTTCGCTGTCATTGTCTTGATGTTTTTGTCAGCTTGAGCCTGGAGGGCATCAGAGCAGCAGGTTTGTCCTGAGACTCTCAGCTCTGTGCTTTTCATTACGACGGTATCTGACATACTATTTCAGGCAGGGAGACACAGAGACTTGTATAGAGGCAGAAACGGCTGTAAAAGTCAAGACTGGTAACCTTGTCCGCCCATGGTCATGGGTCACTTGGCAAGTGCACGCTGGAATTCGCCTCACTAGGAAACCCCTTTCCATGGCTAGAGGAGTGAATGAGAGGAGCAGGGCAGGGAGAGACACACAGAGGTGAAAGAGAGAGACAAAGCAGGCTGTGAGCACAGTGGTACAAAGGAAACTGTCTGAAAGACTTGTATGTTTTGAGGATTTTAATGGTGTAGTGGTGAGTCTGTGTGTTGACACAGCTACACTAGATGTGACATTGTACTGTATATGATTTAACATGGGTTTTATTTTTGATTGTCTCCATCTTGTCTCTGAAGTCATCTGAGGTCATCTAGAGATGGACAGATCATTTGATCAATTCATTAGCTGATGAGTGAAACGATTTAAATGCCGTTGCCATTGGAAATAATTGGCAGACTAAGAGATGATAAAAAATAACCATCAGTTGAAGCTCTTTATTATATTATTATCATTTTTCATCTGTTACATCTCACGCTGAACTGCATGTTTAATGCTTCTAAATAAGGAATCAACAGAAAGAAAACAGGTTCATGTAATAAATCACGAGCACATGTATCAGCCATGCTGTTTGGTTCCCTCTGGTTTCACCTACACTGCATGATCACCTTTATCTCCCTTTCAATCCATCAAACCTCCTTAAATTCAGCTAGAATTTCACATTCACAGTGGAGACAAGATACTGTAAAGTTATGTAACATCTTCAGCTCGAGCATTGGCTTGAAGAAAGACAATGGCTTTTTGTATTTACTCTCATTTCCTTCCCTAATTGAGTCACAGACTAAAGTGAAGCACCACAAAGGCTTTTTTGTTAGCTATACAAGAAACACCTATCCAAACACATTGTGCGCGGGCATGCTGGAGCAATTAATAACCCTCTGAGGCCAGCCAGTCATAGACTTGTTCAAGTGTAGTCAATTTCAGCCGGTAGATCACCCCGGCCTGGAATGCCTAATAAATACTGAAATAATCAGGACCATAATTACTGAAGTATTTTTGTTATTTTAGATCTCAGAGCATATGCCGAAAATTCATCATGCTCATGTCTGGAAGTGGTTCAGTGTGGAACTACGTGTTTATACGTGTGTTATTATTATTATTTGATCTTTGTATTCTAAATTTTGACAATTAGACATGAATAAATACAGAATCTGGTATCTGTTATGGCCAAAAATAAGCACCAAATATGAAAAGCTTACATTATGTTACATTAACCTTGTCATCACGAAATATAATGTTCCCAATTCCCCAGTGTCAACAACTAATGTAAGTGAAAGAAGAATCTCACTCAGTTATTCAGTCCCATATGAGCATACTTAAACACTTCTCCTCTGACATGCTCTTGAGATATGGCAGTCCCCTTGGCAGGTAGCTTGATTAACCACCGCAGTCCTGAATGTGTTATGAAATGATACAGCTTTTCGTTCTACAGAGATGATCTGTTGGTTCTGTAGGTGTTAGTTATTTCCCTATGTTTTCTACAGCTTCCACCCATTAACACGTAACACTTAGGAGATCGCCGGGTAAATGATCGACTCACATGACAGTTATGGGTCTCTGGCTGCAGATGACGGGGTGCTTTAAAGGCGCAGTAAATTATTTTGAAAGTAAAAGCAAAGCCGGGCGGGTGCAGGGAGTAAGCACGCCATTAACATTCTCTCTATTAGGATATACACACTACACATTTCATTTAGTTGACATTTGTGTGGGCTTCTACAATTAAGGAAATATGAGGCTTTTCACCACACATTGCAAACCCATGCTTGCACGCTGCAGGAGCCATTTGCGGGCTTGAAAACAAGGTTTAAAATGGTTAATTGAAGCAGTGAGGGTTTTATTGAGGAGCTGTCTTTTGTTGCATGCTTTCCCAACCCTTTGACCCACAGGCATACACCTGGTATAGGGTCAGGTTACAGCCAGGCTTCAAGGCTTGCAGGTCAAGACCGGGTGCTTCACAGACCTCTAATCCCTTGCATGGCAACATATTTGACTGAAGGGCTGGATCTACACACTCCCAGACTTCATACTTGAGAAAGTACAGCACTATCTCTTTTGCTCGCCTGCTCCCTTCTCCTGTCTTTTCTCCCACTCCCTCCACAAAGTGATGATTTAACACTTAAAGGATGTTGAAGGGGTTTTGTGGAGCATTAACCTGCTGTGATTTATGAGCTTACTGAATTATGAGGAGTACATTTTGTCTTTACATGAGTTTGTGTATATGTGTGAGCTTGTGTAGTATGTGTGCGTGTTGAAAAAAGTCAGTCGCTCTACAGTATGTAGCTTTTTTTTTCCATTTAGAA
>OMNW01020707.1:53838-81338 GCA_900303245.1 Selene dorsalis
ACCAAAAAAAATATATATATATATGTATGTATATATATATATATAAACAAGAATGTGACTTTTTTTGTGACTGGTATCTGAAGTGTTTTAATTGAAGAGTGTGAGTTCTGTTATGTGGAGAATGTGGTTTCTCACTTTTATTTAAAGAAGCGCTGGAATACGGTGGAAGGAGCGCTGGCTGCCAGGAGAGGTGAATGAAAGGCTACTGAGAAGGAGCATTATGTGAAAACGCACTCCTACCAAGTCAGTACTTTGACCTAAGGGTGCATACTAATTACACTACAGATTATTCTCCCAGGCAATACAGTGCTAAGCACACCAGGGGGAGCAGTTATACTGTTATTTTGATCCTGAATCAGAGAATAGTGGCCCTTGGAGCTCCCATCTTAGAAGCTTTCACAAGCAATAGAATAGATATTTCTTGCATGATTACATAAATAAGCACATTTCTACTGGAGACCTGCTTCACGGTCTGCCCAATTGCCCTGCCTCAAGTGGCCCCTGCTGCTCCTGTTTCAGAGGATTTCAGAACATAATCCCGCCTGACTCCTGAACAACATGCTCATTCACACACTCTCGCAGCCTGTGCTGTTATGAAATTGTGCTCCGCGTCTGTGGTTACAGTCAAAAGTAATGTAGACAAAACAGTGCAGCGGGATGTAGATATTGTAATGGGGTGTGTTTGTTAATTCGGCCCCGTTGTACATAATAATTATTAAGATGCCATCGATGACAGCCTCTTTCCACAATGGATTAGTGCTGGCTGGTAACAGCAGTGGTGGTTTTAGTTTTTTTTTTTTTTTTTTACTCCACTTTTACAGCAATCTGTGATTTGCTGTACAGTCCATGCCTGCTGTGTTTGTTGCAGTCAGATTACTCAGCACTTCCATGCCGCCTGTCAAAAAGCACAAAAGCACAATGAGGTAAACTACTGTACGTTCACCTCCTTGCATCAGCAATCTTTAACAATTTCAATAACGCATGTCAGTGTGTGCGGCTGAGAGGCATTTGTGTGTGACAAGAACAACCACCGCAGTGACAACAGTAATAACAAGACAAACCACAACATCAACAGCAAAACATTTTATTCACACCATGGTATAATACAGCATGACATATCAATGGTTGGATATACAACATGTTACTTTATGCATGCATTACTGTAAATACACCATATCAGTACAACATGACTTGTTGATTTCTTTCTGGATTTAAACACAACTCTATATGTAATTAAATTTTTCTTCTCAGCTTTGGTTTCATGCCTGATAATGTGCCCGGTAATCTCAATTTGCGGTGCATTTAATATAAAATTTTATATATGTTATGTTAATTTTCTGTATTTTAAACTGTTTCATTTCTAACACATTTAATTTCTTGTGTCAAAAACACACATTTTAGGTGTCATGTAATGTATATCTTGTTCAGGAAAAATGAAATTAGGCAAAAGAAAGTTTGAATTACTCATTACACGTTGTCAGCACAAGCTGTAACAATGACGCAGGTTTGGGACCTTGGACATTTCTAAGGCATTAAACTCATAATATGAAACCACAACATCTTTGTTGCCACAGGCTACGGCAACGAATTAAAAAGGAGTCGAATTACAAACACACGAGACACCCTCGACAACTGCCAAAAAGAAATATGGGTAAAACTCACTCACCTGCCTGTCCAGTATTTTTTATTCACATTTTTCGTATTGTATCCTATGAATCTTAAAATACAACGATTTGTCATTTTAGGGAAAAGCAGGAAAAAAAAAACTTGCAAAAGAGACACATTTAAGCACTTTCAATGTGTAAAGTTTTTGTTTGTGTGCTTGTTCTGCTATTTATGTGTGTGTATGTGTGTGTGGGTCAGGGGGTGGGGGTGGGTCCTCTCTCCCCTCATTTTTCAGGATCAGGTAAATGGCTCTATTACCACACTTCTTTAAGTTGGTTATTGCACCATATAACTGACATACGGCGCAGCCTCCATTTTTGTCCCAGACAGTTATGGGGCTGCGGTGATCATGTGAGAAATTTCTCTGGTGCCCTTGGTTTAATAGGGTGTGTGTCTTACATCTCTGATAAATACACCCATTTGAGCAAAGTAGCTGAGAATGCTAGCAGGCCTGTGTCGCTTTATCCAGTTCCTTTTAGCGTGCAATATAACAGCCACTTAGAGATCTCAATACAAGTGTTGTAGGACATGACAACAAAACTAGCAATTCTGCCTCTCCCACGTGTTTTATGTGCCTCAGTTATCAGGGAAACGATAGTCCTTTGCAGCATCACTTTTTAAGGCAGAAATACTGAGAGGCTGTTATGAGCTGGAGCCACTCTGCCCCTTTTTAATAGTGATTGCTGAACTCTGACTCTCAGATTCCCTCTCCTCACCCCTGACTTCCTGTCTTAACACAGCAGAGGACTCTGCTGCGAGTCTCATTGCCATTCCTCTGCTCTTGGCCTTTCTCTTCCTGCGGGAATTACCCTAAGTTGAGCTGCACTGGAGCAACTGTTTATTAAGTTTCCACTCTGTTAATTTTCCACTTTGTTGTGCTTCTCTAAACCTCGGACGCTCGGGCTTACCACGTCAGTTTCCTCCCCCCACCCCATCCACCCTCAGACTCAATGACATGAAATACGTTACGGGTATTAAGAGGGTTTACAGTTGAAAGCTGTCTGCTGTAGTCCTGCATATGTTAATGTGATTATGAATTAATATTTTTGGAATAACCTTGTAACTGACCTGCTGGTTTCTGAAATGTAAATTAACTGTACGCTTTGAACTCGGCTTTTTCTCTTCTGTGTGTGTGTGTGTGTGTTTTTTTTGCTACTTCCCTTGCTGGACGTGCTTTTGGTTGCGGGAAAAGTGTTGACAGCTGTATTGAGTCCATGGGAACACCGTGCTGGTGTATTTTCCCTCAACTAAAAAGCGAAATATTTCATATCGTGAACATGAAACTAGTTTTTAAACACTGCATTTAGTCCGACAGCTCAGTCCAGTTAATGCCATTTACATAAACACTGGTTATGTAACATTTAGCCACAAACAACATAGATTAGTGTCTACTGATAACATCCTTCGCCGTCTCCAGGGTGTGTGGTCTTCCCATGTGTAAGTGTTACTACTATATTTGATTTATCACTGTGTAAATTCCACCAAGACAAACTATGATCCAATTAAACTATGATACTTTTTTTTAAAAGTCTAAATTCACACATTCAACATCTATCTGTAACCATTTACATATGATATACATTGCAAATCCCTCACTTTAGCAAAAAAAATTAAAAGTGTAGTATCAACCATAATCCTGCAATAGATTAAGATGGATAGATTAATTGCTAAATACTTTGTCTTTAGGTTGATTTCTTTCTATTTTTAAGTATATTGTTACCACACATGCAGGGTCTACACATACAAACAGCAAAAAAAACACCCTCTGATTAAAAAAAAGAGCCTGTGAACATTTCTAAGGATGGAGGTGGGGCACAGAGCCATTTACACTTCTAATTTAAGGCTTCTTTATTCCCAAATGTTAAATACTAATGATTGGCCCCCATTTTAAGCTCAACCCCCACTGGAGGCCTGTTCAGTATCTCCACTGAGGCATTTTGTGTGCGTCTACCCTGCTCCTTTCTTCTTCTTTTAGCCACACAGGCTCAACTTCACAGGACAGTCGACAGCCCGTGGACAGCAGATGAAAAACTAAGGCAGCATATCCTGCGCCTGTTAAGTCCTCAACTAATTAGCAAAAATGGTGTCCTTTCTTTTCTTTTTAAGCATTTAGTCTCGGGGGGTGGCGGAGAGAGAATAAGACCGAGAGGAGGAGACGGAGAAAGGGGGAAGATAGTGAGTGAGGCAGAAAGGAGAGATGGGGTATTGCTGAGAGCAAGGCTGGAGTGAGGGAGTGACTGAGAGGGAGGAGAGGCATCTGAGCTCTCAGCTGGGCTGTTTTGAAAACACACTGCTGAAAGCCTCTCGGTTAATTCATGGCTTTTGTTTTTAGACCTTTTGTGTTTGCCAGTTTGACCATATAACATCATACATCTGGTCTATAGATTTTTTGGGGCTGTCTCGCTCAGGGACCCATAGAGTCCCCCTGGGCTCAAATTCGAGTGGTCGTGTAACATAAAAGCACCTCAAGTGTGGGCTGAGGGGGAGACGCAAAGAGCCAGAAATGGGGATAGATGGCTGGGATGCATTTGGAACGTGAAGTGATAAGAGTAAAAAATCATTTTACTCTGTCCTGCTCTACCCTCTGTTGTTCTGCCATGAGAGATATTGTTCCTGAGTGTTTACAGAACCAAAACACACTAAACAAATGAATTTATTTTTCCAGGATGAGCAGCATTCAGAAATGTAACGTCAAAAAATACTTAAACTCAGTTTGAATATTTTGCTTTAGTTATTTATACAGATATTTCAAAGGAAAGGATAAAGAACTTTGACCAAAAATATGAAGCGACATGATACACGTTGGTAAAACTACATTCATCTAGAGTTTTTGGTGAAGGCAATCAGTTGTTCTACTTAGTAAATGACTTTGTTGAGTCTTGACTGATTCCCATGAATTCCTCCTAAACCCTCCTGCTTTGCATTTGCTCCCTGTTATACCATGACCTTCCTTCAGATCCCTCTCTCTATTTTTTTTTAAGATCTAATATTTGCCAATTTAGTATTTTGGAAGTGTTTTTTTTCCATTGCCCTTTTGCATGAAAGACGATCATGAAAAACATCTGGCCACTTGGCACCAAGTCTTTCAGTCAGTCCAGGAACCACTGTTTTTGGCTGTCAAAAAAATAAAATAAAATAATAAAAAAAGCGATGCAGTGCCACAGCCTCTTTGAGGATCCTGCTCGAAAATGAGCTAATTTAATACTTTTCATACACTTTTTCTCAGCATTGTTACATTTAAGACATGATGGATATATTCAGTTTCTTGATGATGAAACCACATTTGACCAAGAATCTTTCTTAACTTCCCAAAAGTTCAGTCTCTCACGAACACTAGCACACTACACATACAACTCGCGCAGAAGTCGTGTGGTCGTACTTAAAGAAAGACAAAAAAGAAAACATATTTCAGCTAAGGATCGACTTATGAGGACATTGAGTGTGACATCTGGTCTTTAGTTGACTTTACCCTAACCACCATCTCGTCATTGTTTTGAAATTGGTAGATAAAAATAACACCACATAGCTGACTGGAAAAAAAAAACTACGTTCCTGCATGGACTAATGAGATATAAGGTGTTAATTACTGAGCTTTAGATGTTCTGATACTGTAGGCAGATGGTGCGTCACTGGAAGAGAGCCAAGCTAGCTGTTTCCTACTATCTGCAGTCATTGTGCTAAGCTAAGTCAAGCTAAGGTAACAGTCCACCGGCTGTAGCTTCATTAACCAACAATGTGTGTGCCCGTGTTTGTGCTTGCAGTTTATTGGTTCATGGTTTTTCCTTACATACTCTTTTAATTACAAGAACCACTCAACATTATCACTGATGCCTTTCTTTTAATACGTCTTACCTACAAATATGAGCAATATATTTTTCAGTTAGTATCCCCCCGTTCGTGTCAGTTCAGCTGACCTCCGGTAGGTGAGTCTTACCTTGTACCAAAGATGCAGTGTTTTTGCTCAGGATCTCTCAAGTGAAAATGTCAAACTTCCACACAGTCTTAGAAAGTAAGTGGTCCTCATTATCATAGTTCAGTTAGCGCAACTCGGAGAGTCCCTCCTCGCTGATAGCACTGTTAGCTGGACGCTCTGGATGGAAGTTGAGGGGTTTGTGTCAGCATCTAGTTAAAAAGTTGTTCATCTTACTTACAATACTTAAAGTCAGTATTGGAGCTGACAGCATCAGAGCCACGGACAGGGATGCCTTCTTTGACTTCACAGTCAGTTTTGTCGGTCACTTTTATTTTTTTGAGGCAAGACTCCATTTGTAAAGTTTAAAGCCTGCCGCGCTGTTGCTCCTACATTGCTTTGTGTACAATGACACAGCCAAGAAAAAAATAACTGTGCAGTGATTTGACTAATCAAATGCAAGACGACTCAGGGGCTAATTGACTGATGCATCGAGGCATCAACTTGCAGGGGGCAGCTCTAATTGTACCCTGCACAAAGACTCTATTGCTCCTTGTGGACAGAAAAAAGACATTAGCTTTTGTTTGAAATACCGAAATGAGAGAAAGAGAGAGAGAGAGAGAGGGAGAGAGAGAGAGACAGGGTGGTGTATCAATCTGTGAAAAAGACTTGGTGGCAGCTGGGCTAAAAAAGAGAAGTCTGCATGGAGACTTATATAAACACAGCCATATTCCAAGTAGCAATGTAGATATTTAGATTGATTGATCCTTTGACCTGATATTACATGTTGCAGTGCTGCCACACCAGAACAAAACCAGGAGCAGCACAGTTAGAGCAGGAAGTTCATGGGCCCTTCCTCACAAAATGTAAGCAGAAGTTCTTCAGACTGGAAAATATGCAGCCTGTGGGTGTGCGTGTTGCTGCAGGTACCAGGATGAAGATGAAATGTAATCTAGGAAATCCACTTTGAAACATTGCATCCCCGAGTTTGAGACTTCTGTTATAAATAGACTTTCACAGTTCGTGTTACATAATCTACCAGGAATCTCTGCTGTTCTATTATGTATTTGATCAGCCAGTGCACTGTGTTCCTGCAGCCCCCTGCTATGGTATCCTCTGCTGTGCCAATCGCTGGGGTCTTAAGACATTAACTGTATAGCAGTACTTAATCTTAATGTATTTTGTTTTCTAGAAATGAGGGGACATTATGACATGTTTTACATTCTGTGGGATGGAGGGCAGTGACACTGGTGTAGTATGATTTAAAAATTCCTTACATGGTCAATGTACGAAACAGACTGGCTAACATGAGGTATCCATGTTTGTCTTTGTCCTGTAACTATAATGTATCAGAGCTTTAACTGTCCTTGACCTGGTTTCACTGTAACTTTAATAGCTTATTGTTGGTATGCCTTTATACTTTGCACATGACCGGAAGCCACTAGTAATTACAAATGAGACGACTAATAATCAGCTATAGCAAACTGGTATTCAGTTAGTTTGTGTGTGTATGTATGTGCATATATGACTGTTCTCTGCATCTTTCCCTGAACTTGTGTTTTAAGCAGTAGTGTGAAGCTTTATCATTCAATTTGGTAAAACAATTTGAATTGTTACATATTTTAAGTCCTCAGTATGTAGGAAACACAAATCTATATTGCTGTCTTCACCAGATCTGTGTTAAAGGTTGACCAATAGTCATCCTTGATTAATTAATCTGTTTATGCTGTTGATATTGGTCGGTAAGAGCTCATGTGGTGAGCTGGAACTTTGTAGCATATGGTTTAGTCTTTACATTGCCAGGAGCAGAGTATGTAAGGGTCAAAGGACTATACCTTAAATCAATACGAGACACAATAAAAGAACAGAAACGGCATTTGAAAACTAGTGTGTGTATCTGTGTGATGCATGTAGCTTACACACATTAGCCAAACAAGCTCATGCAAATGTGCACATATGAAGATGTACGCACGCATAAAGATACAAAAAGATCACTACCCCCACCCCAACAATGAGGGGACGGGAAAGAAGAAAACCCAAACATGTACTTGGGTTATAAATTAAGAGCTGTCAGTATTACAATGTATATTAATAGTCACACCTCTTTTTAATGAGTTTGGCATTGGCAGCTGAGAGGAAATACAAGTCATCATAGCACAGCTCATGCACACCCCGATGAAAGAACCTATAATAAATCTTGTGAGAGCAGGGCTCACCATAAATATGTATCGCACAAGGCATCTGTTTTACATTCTGCATATAAATCAGCCCAGAGTGCTGAATAGCAATGAATCAGACGCTCGACGCTTGATTTGATAACAAATCGACTCTGAACTTGGGAGGGGAGAATTTAAAGCCTTCAACAAAAGTGGGGAGTGGAGGGGTCAGTTAAGACCTGTGAGACTCTGACATGTTTCTTTACTACCGATAATGCTAGTTTCTTTTTTTCTTTTTCTTTTTGTTGTTCAGGTGTGCGACTAATCTCTTCTGAGTTATCCTTTCGTAGACTGCCTTCTTTCACATGTCACAGGTGATGACATTACCTGCACCTGAACTGGACAGAGTGTGAGACTTAAGTGCAGCTGGTGTGTTCGAAGGGCACAGCCGTTCATTTGCACATGGATTCTGTGGTGATAATGTTGCAGCATCAAACTAAGTAGAAATTTTAGCCTCTCAAATTCTGCCTCTCGCAGTTATATTAAATTTTAATACACTCTAGATTGAATTTTGATTAATTTTATCCCACAGCACACTACATGTATAACGTAATTCTGACGCAGATTGCCATTTTAATTGCAATTTATTCTATAGATTAAGTGAAGAGAAAGTCTCCCATTTCACTATTTTTGTTTTATGTCTTTTTGTTTTATTCTTGTTTTCAGTGTTTGACAACGGTTGTATATCTCATTTCACCTAATATTTAGGTTTATGTACTGCACACAGCTATTAAGTACATCTTGATGTACTTGTACACATATATTACTTATCAGTAACACAGACCACATTCATGAAAATATGAAAAACCAAAAGTGTAACTCTCATGAGACCTAGTTCCCTGGTAAATTGCGCACAGTTTTATCCAAAATCAATACACATGAATAATTTTTACTTGGACTTTGAAGAAATGTAAATCTCTCTTAAAGGTGCTATAGTTAAGTTTTCGCTACATTGCCAACACTCACATTAGCAGTATAGGAGAAACTTTTCTTTTTGTTTATCTAGCACAGTTTAATACGACAACATGACAGGTAATATACAGTGCATGGAGAGGCAAAAACCCCAGTGGGCTTATTTGAAACCTCACCTAATAAATATTAAAAGCAATATAGCAAAAACAAAATTTATTTGATAGCAACAAATATAATAAACAAAATGCTAATATCCATTTAAAAGTGTGTACGTGTACGGGTGTGTGTTCAAATTTCATTCCTTTACTTAAGTTAAGAGCTGTTTCTGTAGATGGGAAGCAACTTTAGTGTTGGCTCTTGTGTTGCTTATATTTTTATCACTTTTCTTTATTGCCAAACATAGTTTTTGTCCTCTGATCAGGGCTACTCCTAGTTGTTGGACTGTGAGCAGACTGGCTGCTGTCGTCATCCAATATTGAGGTGGTATTATGAGACGGTCTTGGTCGTAGCTAGCTGGTTTTTAACTGCTCGTGCTAAGAAAAACATATGAACAGCGCATTTCCACTTCCACTTTCCAAAAATGAAGCCAGATTGTTACTGATACTAGCACCGCCATCTTGCAATTGGAGTCAGAATCTGCGCTATTGTGATCAGATAGTACAGCACCAGTATCAAGGTCCCTCATATACACCTGTTTGATGCAATTATGAGTCAATCACAGCTGTCATTTGCTGTGGTACACTGCTGTTTTATGGCATCAAATAACTAACATGTGAGGACAAAATTACCTGAAATGGCACAAACCTTCTTGGGGAAGAATTTATTATGAGCTCTTTGTTTGGCCGCAAACCTGGAGTGGGGTTAGCGAGGGTATAGCAGCCAGCCACTACGGGGCCATCGAGATGTTTTAGCCATCATGTCATCCATCTTCATACAATCACTGAACACAATACTTAGAGGTCCTTTCTTCTACATTTTTGAAGCTAGAATTCTGACATGTCGTGCAATTTAAAGTCTGTTAATCACAAGTGATATTTATTCTGAGCAGGTTATTTTATGGAGAAAAATATACTTGTACAAACTGTGATACTGAAACTCAACATTATCGTATCTTACATACTGCCTCATTTGCAATACGACTGAGATCATTACGCTCAACTCATATTATACTGCAACGTACAGGAGAAACACACAGCGCACAAACAGCACACCTACAGTATCCAGTGTCTACATACAGTACACCAGAGGGAAATATTTCATTTGATCTCTGGTCAGATTAAATATTTAAAAGAGCTAAGGTGGATTCACGCAGTCAGGGGCATAGAGGGCATCCGAGTGGGAGAGACTGTAAAATATACTTAACAATGAAGCTGGCTGATTCACAAAAGGAAGACATAACCATCAACAGACCAGCCAAATGGGAGCTCTCTCCACAAACATACAAATTATCTTGTGATAGCAGCTGGGGTCTAACATCTGCTTGGGAAATCAAATATCCAGGGAGCAGATGCTCATTGAGCCAATGGTGTTATTTTCTGTACTTCAACTTGCCCTTGGCTGTAGGGGCAGCACTTAAATAAAGGTGTGTCATTTTCCTAACCTGGCCTGAACTTAACTGTGTCAGACACAACCTCTGTTTCCTACTACTAGAATTAGTGATCACAATGAAACTGATAGTGGTGATAACCAAAGAGTTGTTTTTGTGCAAAATGCAAAAAGTGCAATTGTAATGCCCAATGGCTCAGATTATGCATTACGCTTGCACACAAAGTATGGACGGCTTATATATCAACTCATCAACAAGTCGAAGCTCCCTGGGGCCTGTGGATGTGCTATCTCTAAAGACGGGATGCCAGGAGTAACGTTAAAGGCAAAAGAATCAGAAGCCAATATGAAGCTATCTGGAGAGCTTACTCCTCAGCATGTTCTTATCCCCTGTTGTTCAGAACAAGCAGATGGTTTTCAGCGAAATTCAACAATCTTCTCTTGCTCCAGGGGTTTAAAAATGACCGGGAGTCAACGTCTCTTGATATAAAATAAGACAACCCACAATCTGATTTTCTGGCATGGACACTAGCAAGCTCCTGCCCCGTTTAAATTGTTTTCTATTTTACTGTGTGATTTACACCATAACTCCCATGGTAAATGGTTATGGTCATGGAACAGATAATGTACACAGTGATTGCAAATGAGGAGCTCTATTGATTTCTAAATGCATAATGGAAAAAATGTAATTGATCTCAATCATTTAAACCTTTTCCAGGATTTATTAGTTAAAATGATGAACATAGACAAACATTAAGTTAGTTTCCCATCTCAGAGAGAGTAATCGTTCCTATATATTCATAGAAAACACTAAGTAAGTCCAGGTAATAGGTAATTGTTGTGTTGGTATGGCCCTTAGGTTTCCTGTGTGGTTAAGCCCTCCTGTTCTCATCAACCTCATTTACAGCAGTAGCAAGTGGCCATTTTTACCAGGCCTGATAAACCCACTGTATGCTACTTGATCCACCACAACCCACTGACCCTTAAGTTCTAGTTGTTAGGTGCCAAGGATGCCTGTAAAGTCAGTAAATGTAGTGACGGAGATGGTAAGTTGGTAACATTGCACATGAACTCCTCATAAATGATGCAGGAGAAACTATTATTTGTAGCATTTCATGTGTCCTCACTGTTGTGGTTCAGCCAAAAAAGGACGTTTTGTTTGTGATTTAGTGACATTGAAACATTTTAAAAGCTACAGTATGTATCCATCCATCCACTCAAACTTTGTATATACAGCGCGGTCCACTCAGAACAGTGCATTCTGTTTGCGGGAGCACTGTGCATCGTAAAAAACAAACAAACATCCGATTGGTATTTCCAATTTGTCCAAACAAAATGACTAGTGGGCTGAAGTTCAGCTTCCACAGGCAGAGCATGGAGTGAATGAGCCGTGCTGTGGTGGCGCACGGCAGTGACGTCATCGAAACAGTTAGGTTAGTAAAAACCCCTGTAAAAAAAACCCAGATGACAATAACAAGGCAACTCCGAACCGCTCCGAACTCACAGGGGAACAGTGCTGGTAATTCATAACAAGATATTGGTGAAATGAACGAGTTTCGTGGCAGATAATGTCTTATTTAGACGTTGCATTGACGATGCCCCATCACTCCCATTATATGGATATACATGGATCACTAATGGATCTAAATATCGTCTGAATGACTCCAAGTTACACCCAAATTGTTCGGGTGAGTAAATGAACGTATTTTATGCTAGAAATAAGGTCCAGGTTGCAAAAAACGGAACTTCTCCTTTAACATTAAAGATTTACATTCAGCTCTAACCAGTGCAGGTTGAAGAGTAAAGGTAGAAAATGTCAAAATTTGCCAAAAAATATCAAGTGAAGTTTCTGTTCCAGTCGATTGCATCCGAGTGAAACAAAACATTAGATGTGTGATTTCTGTTGAATATAGAGATAGCTGTAACAAACAAAGAAGATTGAGGAAGAAACTGGCTCTGAGATTTTGTCTTGCTGCTTGATTCACACCTGCACACCCTCTATGGCAGCATGTTCTGCAAGGGTCGTCTGTTGCGCGGCGGGAGTATTTGGGGATGATTAATTGCTCTGTCTTGTCAATGGTGTGCTCAAAACAGCGGGATCCTCTGCATATGTAAATACAAGCAGTCTCAGCACAGCAATCTAGAGCAGGATTAACACATGTATGCTTCAAAATTCAGACCCATTCACCAGTCTTTTCTATTATCTCTGACATCCAACCTGTGTTGGGGAGACAAAACATCCTTTTCCTTTCTCCTGATCCAAATACATACATCTTGTTGTACCACACTTCTTACAAGCACGCAAGATGAAAGATACGACAGATTTATCATCCATTTTGTTAACAAACAGGGAGCTATTGTTACAGTCCTAAGTAAACAGTTGGGAGGTATTAACACACAATAGATGGTGTTTTCTTTTGCCTACACTTAAATATGAATATCTATTTGAGGTGTTTACCCAAAAATATTTTTTGAAATGATTATCATTTTTAATGTGAATATCATCTCATGAACGGTCCATTAAAGTTTCACAGTGCATTTTCCTCCTTTCTTTTTTTTTTCTGACATCCCTCCCACAGCCCGATTGGCTTAGCTCCAACTACCACTTTAGCTAACCATTTGGACTGCTAACCAGTGTACACTTTTGCATTCATCCAAGATGAAAAGATTTCAGAACATTTTTTTTTAATATTAAGACTCTACTGTAACTCTTAGTCTTAGACACCTAGCAAGACAACCATTTTACTTGATGCATTTCAATTCTTAATGCCACTGGCTATTATGTGTGAACTGGCGGTCTAGTGGCAGGTAAGGAATTTATTGGCACTCCATTATTAGGGGATGGCAGAAAAAGAAGTGCAAATCGCTACGGTTTTCTGAGGATGTTACGACCTCCTCCTAGATTATGCCTTCTGACAGGTTTGTCATCCCTGTGCACTGATGTGCTCTATAGAGTGCTCTGATATCATTAGCTTCATTGCTCCTAATGTGCCTGCTCCTGTCAGCAGGAGGACAGGTCATATATTGTGCACATCAGTGGACAAAAGCCAAAAAGCGAGAGATTACTGGATAAATGCTCCCTTGATAAAAAAAAAAGAAAGAAAAAAGAAATGGAAAAAATGTGTTTCATCAGAATTACAGCTAATTTGATCTCACAACAGTTGTGTAGCCATTTAAGATACCACTCAGTTAGCGCAGATGACAGTTTAGATGATGAGATATTAAGCACAGCACCATGAAGTAGACTGCAGTTTTTATTACAGGTTATGCAGGAGCAGATGGGTAAGCTCATAGCTCTCTTAAAGGATTAACAGCAGTCCTGCAAAGCAAAGTGTCTCTTTTGGAGAGGCCATCTAGGTCAGGCAGTGACAATAACAGGAGTGGTGGGATGTGAAGGACACCAGTGACGTTTAGATTATGAATCTTTGGACCATGGAATACTAGTCTTGTATCATGGAGACACATAGTGCAAGACACAGCGTCGTGCCAGTAATTTTACTGGTGGAAATGTAAGAGAGTAGCTCCCGCGGTCTGTTACACTAAAGCTTATCGTCACGTGTCTCTTCTGCTGGATGACACATTTTACATCATCTGGCCGATCTTGAATTACAGTCCGTATTTTTCCTCATTTCTAGTAAGCTGGACAAACTGCCTGCAAAATCAGCCAACTGGAAAATCAGGCTGCAGTGTTGTTAGCTTTGTGGTAGCGGCAGCTAACAAACGATAGTACGACTGCGAACCTCCAGGATTTATGTAAAATTGTCTTGATGACTAAAACATAATTTGGAATCAAATTTTTTTAAGGGGAACAGGACAAAAGCAGCTACTCTGCAGAACTGAGTTGTGACATTTTATCATCTGCATACATTCTGAAAACGTGGACTTTTGAAGAGCTCATTCATTTCATGAGAGGCATCTGGGATTTTTTTCTCGCTGACTTCTATAACAAGTAGTGTTGTCCTGGTGCCAATATCCTGCAGCCTTTAGATGAACTGTAACTTCAGACACCTCTGTTGGCGTCATTCAGGCTTGGTGGCTGCCGCTTGGTGGAGGTACACACATGCCTCTCACAGCATGTTTATATTTTTACGCAGTGCAGTGAAAAAAATAAATACATTAAACAGCAGTTTACTACTAGCAGGGTAGCTGGCCCATTTTCCAATAGCTGTTTGTTAGGTTTTCACATAACCCTCTGTAACAGCTCTACCATCTTTGCATGGGACCACATACTGTACAGGATATAATGAGAGTTGATATTCTAAGTGTTATTGCACCGCGAAGATAGCTTTGACTATTTGAGTGTGTCCTGAAACTCAGATGTAACTTGCAGTATTATATAAACACACTATATAAGCACAGTATACATGCACTTCCATGACAGTTTCTCTCTTAGGTAAAATCCAATTGGACTTTGGCTCATTAGAAAAACTGTTATATTAGAATCATAAAGCTCACCCTCAGCAATAGAAAACTGTACCTACCTACTGTACCCTGTGAATGCACAAGTATACCCTCAGTGTGATTTATTTACAATGTTAATGTTCAGAATGCACATTTAATAAGCACTGATATCTTAGAAATGTTTTTTCTTTTTTTTTAAACACATTTTAAAGAGTCATCTCATAAAATCAGTCTGATTTTCATAACAATTCATTATTAGAGATATGTTGCTGGCATCTAATCTGATATCTGTCCTTTAGTCTTGCAATCATTCCACAGGCAGTCAGTCTGTAAAGATGACAGGAATTTGCTGAAGCTAGGAGAAAAAACTGCTGAAATCTGGTGTGGGGAATTACACCAATTGAGGAAATTCCTATTTTTCTGGGACCAACGAGAGTTATAGGGCAAAGAAAGGTTGTATATTTTAGTTAGGATGGAGAGGGGAGTTGAAACAAGTGAATATTGCTGAAAGAGCGTCGCTTGCATTCAGACACAGACAAAAGGTGGAAATGAAATAACTTCCTTTCATCAGGAAAACACAGCAACTCTTGACAGAATAATAGCAGCTGAGTAGATGGAGAAGGTCTGGTACTACAAGCTCAAAAACACAGGAAACTGTTGTGCCGCCTGCTCGCCTTATTAAAAGAGAACAGACACACTCCCCAAAACAAATGCTAGGTCCCGTTCAAATGATTGTAATCAGCAACAGGGTTTACGGTATATCAAAAGGCTGTTTTGAGAACTAAGACATTTACTTGTGTTTATCAGTTTCAAGTTGGAGCAGTTCCCATGTCTGAGTGTTAAGGAAAAATACATACGGTTCTAGGTTTAAGGTTTGTAAAGTTGAATGAAATCCAAAGAAATGTCATTTTTAGAAAAGCACATGACTTCTATGAACTTCACTTGATTTTGGGTCTTAGAATTTCCAGAAAAAAAAAGAAACTTTTCAAATTAAAACAAATATGCTGCGTTCAGTCGGATGTTTGTTCCTTTAACTTACTGTCTTTAACTTCTTAGGTGAAATATATTACATTGGATGAAGAAGTAGTGACATACAACAAGATGTTATGTTGGAAAACATGGTGGACTTCCCAACAGTCACCCCAGTCTTACTGGTAAGAAGATTGTTTGATTTCACTAGTTTGAGGGGAAATGTCTACATTATCAAGCCTACAGTTAATAGATGTTTGCTTTTACTTGAAGTTGATACTCCTGCTGCTTCGATGAAAAACAGGTTGTGAATCTTTCAGATACTAATTTCTAGGTTCATGATGAAGGAAATTAAAAAGCTTCTGCTAGATTCTTGCCCCTTTTCAGTATTTAAAAAGCTACATCCAATCAAGCAAATTATTCCACTCATGCAATAAGGTAATGTGTGTGTATGTGTGTGTGTGTGTGTACATGTGTGTGTTCAGGAGAGGGGTTAATACATTAAATCAGTGTAGTAAAAGTTAATTACCATATGTTTGTGAGTCCTGTAAGCTGATGTACTTGATGTTTATAACTTGAATTATGAAAATGTCTCCACTAAATTACTTGAGACGCCGCTCTCTGTGCAAATCAAGATGTGACCTGTTGTTTCCTTTTTTTATGTTGAGTTTGCATGTTCTGCATGTGTCAGGAGATCTTCCAGTTTGGAAGATAATACATTCGTGCAAAACATCTATCCAGTCGTTAAGAAAAGTATGTCTTTGCATTGGTTTTTTTGCTGGCAAAAGAAAGACATAATTAGCGCCACGTTGATTTCTTTTTGTTTTTTTTTCTGAACATTCTCTAATGCCTTAACACAGGAGGTTGAGAATCACTGATGTAGACAATGTTATCACTCTTCATGAAAAGTACTTAGATAAAAGGCCAAAGAGCACATAGTATTTAACCATTTGTGTTGCTTTGTAATTGTTTTAGTCTAAACTACTTAGTCTAAACACTACATGCTCATTCTTCTGCACTTGGCATAGAATTGTAATTTCAGATAACCGTATCGTCACTGATGTTGATACTTGACCTGTGCAGGTTATCATGTCTGTATACCTGGTTTCCCTCTTCCCCTGAATCAATTGTCTGTTAATCTGTTGCTCTAGCTTTGAATTGTGAGAAAATGTAGCAACTGCAAGGGCAGTCCTTTAATGGCTTGACCCCGAGTGGCTTTTTCTCATACAGACAAAAGGCAGTTAAGGAAATCAAAGAGAGGCACGGTGAGTGTTGAGAACTCTGTGGTACAGCGACTGGAAAAGAACATCACTGCTACATTTAGGCCAGAAACTTGAGACTGTCATAGGCTTTAGGAATACAATGAGCGAGAGAAACTATAAGAAGTACACTCTGGTGGTACATCTGCAGATGCATCTTAATGAGAATATGACGATTTTTTTTTATTTGTGTTGGGAAATGCTCTGGATTGCAAAAACTGAGGATGTGTACTTTGATGCATTGAAGTGATGATGCATCTGCCAGTAAGGGCAGGTCTAATGAATTGGGAAATATGGGAAACTTTTGAAATTTGACTCCAAAAAAAAAAAAAGTTAGGATTTTGAAGAGGCAACATGTGTTTCCTGAAATCTTGTTTCTTGATACTTGGTGTATGACAGTATTTAAAGAGGAACCATGCAGGATTTTCTTGGATATCTTGGATTGACCTGGTGTCTCTTGGCTGAAAAACAACCAACATCAGTGCAGTGCTTGGCCCTTGACCCGGTGTCCCAGGTCCCAGGTCCATAACCCGTAATCTTTTGTTTATGACAGATAAGACTACACAAATATACACGTCCTAACATTGTATATGTTATATAATGTTATCCACTGCTCCATGGATTGCTTTTTTGTCGGCTTCGTTAAAAACAAATGCACATGGCCTGGAGGAGGGTTAGCAAAACAGCGGAAAAGCGACCAGACGTGCATAGTTCCCCTTTAAACTTTGTTTCGAGACTTAAATGGCTTTACCAGAGAAAGGGACAACAGCTCTCCTGTTAATTTCAGACTGAACAGTGTAAAGAGGTAGCATCACCATTGTCATTGGATGTGTTGTAATGCTGTTTTTCAATTTAGGTAAACAATTATGTGATAGGCGATTGCTCATGATCCTGCCCGAATGAAGTACAAAAATCCTCATAAATACCTTATACTTAGGTATCCACATTAAGTCCTGTGTAATAGCGCCATTTAATTGTTAACACAACGGTGTCCACAGTAGAGTTGTCTTTATCAGCAGTGATGTGGCTATTGATTGTTTTAAGGACTGCCAATTTTGAGTTTCTCCTGTCTTATCTGTCCTCAACTTGACATGGAGAAAAAAAAGCCCCCCCCCTTCCTGAATTTTAATAACCATATCCAATATAGATTAACTATCTAATTGATTATTATCTTGTTTCACTATTTGAACTGTCTTGAAAATCTGTATTTTAGATTAGATAATGAGATTGCATACAAAGGCGGTTATTGCCTTCATAAATGTAATAGGGAGACATTAAATGGTCATGGACATTGACATAAGCACTAGTAATGAACCTCAATGTAAAACTGCAAAGTATTACCAACGTTGACTTGGCATGTTATTTTTGCTCTGTGGTCCGTATTGAAGCTTTGATATGCTGAACTCTAAATTATTCCTCAAAGGCACATAATTAGCCTTCATAGAGACATTTGGCTCAAGAGTCCCCTGCCTCAACCAATTGACATCATGGTTACATGGCTGATGTCTACCTTCATATGACCTATCAGGGTTGTCCATTTATTTTCACCTGAGGGTGAATTAAGAGGTAGTGGTGTAGTTCTCTTACCTTGATATAAATGAAATAGACATTTTCTCTTTAATTTTCATTGTAGACACGCAGATATCTGAGTTAATGAAATGTTTTGATGTTAATGAAGGAGAAATTTTGCTTTGGTTGACGTGTTTCACCCTAAGGGGAGATGTTCTTCATCACTTGGTTACTATTTGCGGTCATGTCATTAGTTACTTATTGTAAATAGCGGATCTGCTATCACTCAGGCCTCCAGAAATTTGATGAGACATGTTGTCGTTTGTGGTTGGATATATATGTGAGAGTCAGGCCATAGCCTTTAAACTTAACATAAACTACCTTTTCAGTGTCATCAAAACAATATAAACATGCCTAATGCGGATATTAGCAAAAAATGTGTGTGTGTGTGTATGTATATATATATATGTATATATATTTGATAACCAAAAAGAGTTTTGTAAATGTGAAAGGAGAACATAGAGTCATATAATGGATGGATAAATTGCCATGGTTATCAGACTTGAATGAGTGCTTAGCATCTGGATTTACCCTTCCCCACTCATCCCTATTTTTTTGTCTGCTCTCACTGAGACAAATCCCCATGCCTTGCCCACTGCTTTTATTAAATTCGCCTCAATAAAAAAGCTCAGACAGGATTTATTAGGTACTCAGCATGGACGTTTAGTATTTCCTCCCGTTATTAACTGAAAATCAATAGAAAGCAAAGAAAATGGAAGTCATACAAGTGTTGTCGCCTTTATATTATGTCGGCTGTCTGGTTAGATTCATGACGGGGCTCCAGCGTCTGCAAGGTGGATTTTCTGCTTACATTGCAAGACCTAAAGTGGAAGTTATTCATTAGAGTAAGCCAGCGGTCAGATACATTTCCAGGCCCTTTCACACATCTGTCTTGGTAAGACTCGAATAGAGTGAGAAAGGATGCTGATAGAGATGTCAGACGCAACACACAGCTTGCTGGATTTATGATTATTTTGTTCTGGAGACCTTTTTTAACACCATCATGGAGCCTGTACCCTTGAAATGTAAACTGGAATAACATTACGCTTAACCTTGTTCCCGCTTTAATACATATAATTCATTATTTCATCTTACAATCTATTCTCTTAACTTCTGCAGTTGTCAGCTGCGACTTGCCACCTCACACGTCGACATGTTTTATCTCCTGCCTCCAATTTTGAGGTTTAACAGATGGGCGTTATGTGCTAATTTTACACTCTGACAAAATCAAAACAAGACAAATGGAAATGTTGCACACAACAAAACCACACCTTTGTCATATCTTCAATGGAGCTTTGATAGGTTTGCTGAATCTTATTCTGCACTGTCAAAGGTTTGGAGTACTGCACGCAGTAGTCGAGTTCAAAGGGGTATACACTTAATATGCTATAAAATAACAGTCATTCACTAAGCCTGTGTACCGTGGCTAGACTGCAAAGCAATTCCATCATGAAGAAAAGTGGCTTTGTCCACATATTAGTCTTTTCTTTCAAGAAAAAAGTCTTGAAAATGTTGGAATAAAGAGCTTACCCACCTCACTAATTTAATTACTTTTAGGACCTCCATGACAGTAATGTAAATATTCCATCATGAGGACCCAAGATACACAGAGTAATTACTTAAGGCTTTCCTTCACATCTCTCAAGACTTTTTTTTTTTTTATTACCCAAAAGCTTTTTAACATTAGCACTCTCTTCTTGACAAATTAAATGAAATTTCATTACTCTAGCCATCCTAATGGCATGAAACTATCAGCTATTGTATGCCTGGTCTCTCTTCCCTGGCTGCCCCGGCAGATTAATCAAATAGTCAGCTTCAGAGTCAAACTGAGGGGAGCATCGATCCGCAAGTCTGTGTTTGTCTACAGTTCGTTCATGTTGCTGATCTGAACCTGAGTGAAAGTCTTACATATTGATCTCCATATGTTAAACACATGCAGTCTATCACAAAACCATTATTCAAAGCAGAGGCAAATACCTACCTGCTGGTACCTGTCTTTGTGAATAACAACAAATACATCCAGGGAGCATGTTTAAGATTCATCAAAATGTAATTAATATAGTTAATATAGATTTAATGCACTTCAGTTCCTTTTATTTCTTTATACAAAAAACAAAACAATCATATGAAATTGCCAGTGATAAATATTGTTTTTATATCCTACTTAATGTATATAGATACATAATGGAATTCAAACTGTGCTTTAACTAGCACTCAATAATATGGAGTGGGCGTACACCAATAAATGGCTTCCATAGATTTGTTATAACCAGCCATTACCTATGATATTTAACACCTTTGGTTTTGTAAGGGTTAAGCTGCTTGGCCTTTGATCTTTCAGGGGTAAGGTCTTGGCAAAGCGCCCCTCCACCACCCGAGGCCCTTAAGGGACTTTCAATCCAATTGCTGTCTAAGAGTGGATGCAGATCTCAAGGTTACACCTGAGTGTTCAAGGGCAGGTCCAAGTGTAATCGGCACTTAGATCATAGATTAATCTTATTTGCTATCTATTAGGCTTGATTCTTGCTTCCTTCTCTCCCCTCCCAAAGCCAGGATTACTGTGATAGTTTAAGATAATGGATTCTTATGGAAGAGGAGGTCAGGAACCATTCTTGTTTCAGAACCTGCAGATAATATGATTAATCTAAAAGCCTTTTTCAAAGGAGGTTCCACCTTCAAAGGCCTAATTGGCAAAAAGGTATAGAATAAAACTGTGATGCTGGCTGTTGGGTGTTACATTAATTACAATTTTATTCTCTCACAAAGTGTAGGTGGTAGAAAATAGAATTTGTATCTACTTCATTTACTGGAAACAGATCCACAGTGTTTTTTCATCAAGGAAATTGGCAGGGATATAGAAATGGCATATGATGCTGGTAATCTCATATTCTTTAGCTTTCAACCTTTTGATTCATGTATATGTATTTTATTGATATATAATCCAACATATTGATGTTGATGACACTATTTGGGAGGGCATAATTGACATTTCTTTAATACAAATATGCTGACATTTCATTGAGATGAACACTCATTACAACTTTAAGCCATTTACAAAATGTTCTATTAACATTTAAAAGCAGAAGCAAATGTAGCACCATTGTCCATACACTGCACAAAAGGTTATGTCGAGAGATATATTGATTTCACTAAGTACAATCTCATTTTGATTCAAAATCTCCCCTGTTTTGATTTCTGCACTAGCCACTAGCTAAACAGATAACAGATAAACTCTGATAAAATATATCCAAATGTGCCAGCCTCCCTGATAACCTCTGAAGACACATTGGTTATCTTGTCCAGTCATCAGCAAGTGAATATTTATCGCAAAGAGCAGGCTCGTGTTCCTGCCTGCATGTTTACCCGTTTTTACACAAGTCAGAGGTTTCCTTTTTTTCCTCAAGAAATATCAAGTGATGTTTAGACCACAAGCGTGTAAACTGATATAGAAATAAACAAGACAGAGAACATTGTTTTATTAATTTTTTTTAACATCAGCTGCAAAAGCCACATTTTTATATGTAGATGGAGATCATCTTGTGATAGAGAGGTGTGTGTGTGTGTTTGTTTTTGTTCACCTTGTTCCTTAGCTGCATTTCCTTCTCTTTCCGTGATAGACAACCCAAACGTGTGATAAGGGTCTTATCACTTTGAATACCTTACTACCAATGACTTGTTTATTCATTCATTCATTTTGATTCAGATTGCTTTTTGTCTGATCAGCACCAACTTGAAAACATAAAGAAACTCATTTTACATGGACATAGAATAAAGACCAGCAATTTGTCACTAGAGAAAGTATAATGAGAGAATGCTCTGCATTTTCCCCCCAAAAATGACTAATTGATTATAAAAATAGTTGCTATTGCGACTAACTGAAAAAATGTTTCAGCTTGTGTTCTTAATTAACTGGCTCTTCCATTGTTAATAATGTCAGTAACTGTACTCACTGGACCCTACAAAGGTTTTTGTTGTTTCTCTCAGAGTTTATATTACAACCCATACAACTTGAAGTTACACTTCAGTGTAATTAGTCTATATGTCTATGGGTTTAACTGCACATAGGTTAACTAATTCATTATTTTTCAGTTGGAGATATTGCTTTACCATTTAGCATTCAGTTAAATTATTAGTTATTTAACCGTCTTTAGTTCTTCATGGGGCAGAAAGTAAATATCTACCTCCATGATCAACTACCACAGTTGTGAACAAAACAACACAAGTGTGTTGAAATGTAATTTCTATTTTGATGCTGTAAAATCCAAACAAAATGTTTACGCTGTGTCCTGATGTAAAACACAAAAGGCTTTTTTTAAGCTGGAAGAGGCTGATTTTCCACATCAACTGACCATTTAGTGGCACAAGAATAGGAAATCAATTACATTGCAAAAGACTGTCTGCTTGTATGTTCTTATGAAATAGGGACATAACCTTTGCAAAGATAGATTGAGGCCTCATTTCCATTCTCACCTGATACTGTCACACCGCTGTGCTCATTAAAACCTGTCCGTCACCCTTCTCCCTCGCAAACAGCCCTGCTTTGTTTTCACCATTTATCATTGTCAGAGTTGTCATGAGAGTCAGAATAACTCACATCTGTAAAGGACTTGGTGCTTGTAGCCACATGCAATTAACAGTCAGATTACATCTCCATAATTCCTCATGATTTGTGAGGAAGGATCAATAACTCAATTCTCGCAGTATCGACAAAGAATGCGATGGAGCACATTTTAACATGTTAAAACTACACTGAATTGCCTTAAAAGGGAAATACCATCCTCAGATACATTTACACTGTTGTGTGTTAAGATATTGTATGCCTCTCATACTTTTATTTTGGTAAATACATACCAGGCCTCTGAATTTGCCTGGAATTCGACACATGGGTTGCAAGTTACCACCATGTGACCACCTGTAAACAAACGTTATTTTTCATCATCTTTTAAGAAGTGCTAATAGAGTACAAGGGATAACTCACAGTGCTTATTATATCATATTTTCACTACTTAATGTTCAGACTCTAAAAGAAACATTTGTTCAGTCTGCTGACCAAGAACAAGGCAGATGTTTAACCCACATGTGCAAAGAGAGTGTGTTGTGTGTATGTGGTTTAAGCATTTAAACGTTTAAACATTTCCCTTTTGCTTGCTTAATAGACATACACTTACTTTTAAAGAGCAGCACTAAATGAAAGGAAAGACCTATGTGGTGGTTCACAGTTGTAATTATCCCGGTCAGTCTCCGGCTGTGATAAAGACTTCTTGTATTTAGTAAGAGGAACAACTCTTTTAAAATTTACAAGGCAGCATTACTCACACTAGACCTTTGGAAACACAATTTCTTGCATGTCACATAACATTTACACTTGTTAGTCTTTCATAAGAGCATTTTTTCAGTTCAAAAGAATCTTTTTTTTTCAGCTTAACTTTTATTACAGTATGTAAGATAATGTAATTTTGTTACTGCTGCTTCAGAGTTTTCCCCCCATTTCCTCACCAGACCTTCTGATTTTTCTCCCCTGACGGTCTTAGCGACTTTAATTTTCCTCCATATAAGGTTTATATTTTGTGCAGCATAATCATTGCATCAAAATGAAGTAGAATATGCTAATGACTCTAATTGGACTACTAATAGAGACTGTTTCCCCAGCTATAAGCTTTTGGGGGGTCTGTGTAATCAGTGTAGACAGTCGTTAAGGGAATGGAGAGGCAACTAGCAATGTCAGGAGAGGGCCCAGGCGGTTCCGGCTGACACTACCCCAATCTTCTAGGACCCATTAAATGGCAGTTTCAACACATTACCAACCATAACATCCTTGAATATCACTGATTTTATTTGCAGTATCAAACATTTCATTTCACGCACCATTAATGGAAAAGTGCTGAGGTTCTAATGCTGCCAAACATTTAGTAACTACCTGGACTCAGAGAACCAATTAACTCCAGCGACAACATGGCCAATTAAACACACAAATAGGTGAGTCCAGCACTGGTTACTGCCCTAGTAATTTACTTTTGAATAAACCCAGGCAAAAATAAAAAGTCAGTCATGGATTGACCAGTTGAAGTGCAAGGAAGAGTAACAATTTATTAGCAGAAATGGAAAATAAAATACTGCACCTGCGATTTCCAAGGAAACTCTGTGCTGTGTTGCTGTCAAATGAATAGCATGGTAATTGATAATAGGAAGAAATGAGAACTAACTTTTCTATTATTAAATCAGATACATAATTCTCCTCTTTACCATTGCTCTGCCCGAGCCCAGTGGTTGATATGAAAGTAGTTGTTTGGTTGTTGCTCTGCGATCTCACCACAGTAACCTCCCAACCTCATCTAACCTAGGTAATATTTACTGTATTGATTTCCCCCATCCTTGCAACCAAGCTTTCATTGGAAGCCAAAAACCTATCAATACGAAGCTGATGAACACTTATAGCAGAGGGATACAAAGAAAAAAAACACAAGTTGTGATTGTTGTTTATGTGAGTCATGTCATATCATAGCTTGATAATTGATTACCAGAGCCATTTCCTCTGTTCAGGTTAGAGGAGTGTGAAGTGAACCTCAACACTTAATTACCTCTGGGACTCAGTTGACTGACCACCAGTGTTATCAATTTATTGTAACACCTGTGCCCGTTGGAAATTTGTTTATAAAGGAAGGTACCACAGTGCAGCGCTGTGACATATTCTTTGAACCAAACAAGATTTATTTCATTCAGATTTTTTTTGCTGTAGTTTTTATGTATATCTTAAACTTGTGTTAATATAGTTTTTTTGGTTATTTGGGTCCCATGCTGTTAACAAGAAATCGAAAAATGAACTCCCTATATTTTTTGTTATGCAGTCCAGGTCAAAAGTTAACTCTCATTTCAGCATTATTTTGGTCTTTACTACCGCCGTAGGCAAATCTCTGCCTCTTAAGGTGGATCAATTGTCCACTTTGTTCAACAGCTAGTTGCTAATTTTGTTTGTGCTGGTCAGCGGCTTTACAGTGACTTTCATTTTCACTCTGAACACAACTGTCTGCCACTGGAGACTCTGCAGTGGGAGTGAACCAAAACCATGAAATGTTTGTTGTAAAACAAACCAATGAGCTAAATGACAATAAAATGCTCCTGTTAATGCCAAAATGCTAAAAGAGCTGAGGGATAATGATTCTATTTCAAAAGTTTAAGTTTTGGTTATGGCAGATTCTGGATAAGTGCAGTCTTATGGATGGATGCGTCACAAAGCATTCTAGCACTGAGCTGAAAATGCAGGCGGAGTCCCAAAATGTCATGGGTCACAAAGACCTAATCATTATCAGCTGGTTGATTCTTGCAACACGTGTCATCACATCAGTGTTTTTGTACACACACACACACACACACACACACACAGTAGTATTAATTAAGTATTAATCAATCAAATCAATCACAAGGCTATTTTGATGGTGCTTGAGTTAATAGAGGATGCAATCACCTCACCACTAAATTGAAACAATCCAATAACCCTGGAGATCAAGGTTTGCACAACTCCCCCTGTTATTTGGCCTCAAGAGTCTCAGTCATGCAGCGCAGGTGAACTGCTGGATCCCAGAATTATCCATGAAACCATAAATGCCCACTTCAGACCCAACATTGTTCAACAGTTCATTAAGTTTCCATTAGAAGATCAGCAACTACAAAAAAAGGAAGAAGAAGAAGAAGAAAAAAGGCAAATCAGCCATCACCACGATCTTCCCTTAAACGTTACCAGCTTTGAGTTCCTTAAAGAGAACCATGCAGCCATCCAGGGAAACCAAATGACTCAACAATGTTAATGTGAATATCTGTGTATTAAACATATATCTAATCACAGATTTGTTACATATCTTTCAGAACATATCTTCATGTTTACATTAAGAGCATATAAAGATCACTTTAAAGACCCCGGTTGCACTTTGGTACAAGTACAAAGAGCCACTGTGGAGAGTTTTCATTTAAATTATTTTTATCTTCTTTCCTTCCATATTCCAAATTCAAAATGACGTATTATATTGAAGCATGATTGTACCTAAAATATTTGTGCTGGAGGAGGAGGTGTAACTTTTGTCACTGGGACCAAGAAATCACCAAACCAGCAGCTAATGTGAAACAAACCATCTCTATTCTGTTAATTACTCCCTTCGATAAATGCAGTCACAATATCAAAGATTATTGGTGCTGTGTGGGAGGTGGGGGTGCAGATGGGTTATGGTCAGTGTAGTACTAAACAGCGTCTGATCTCTGTAGCTGATTTTGATGATGGAACAGGACAGACGAATTGTTTTGCTGCATAATTCAGACCTTATCTTACAAGGGGCTTATGTGCCCAATCACTCCTCACCAAGTCTGGCCTAGATTTACCTTCTGTGTTTTAAGACAAATTGGTATCTCAACCTTCATGGGTTTTTTTCTTTATTTGTCTGTTGTGCATGGATTAGAAGGAACAAACGATACCGTGGGGTTTTATCAGGTCATTCATGCTGGAAATACTTTAAAAAATAAAACAGGGATGGATGTACATCACCGTCTCTCTTCAGCTTTGCTCTCCATGTAAATACATTATGAGACTGACCCTATGGGACAATGAATTTGATCTGTAGGTATAAGTAGGGTGTTGTTGTTCTGAATGCTGTTAAAGATGGTCCATGTTGACAAGTGAAATCTTGTGATTACTAAAACACTTGAGTGATTAAAATGGTGATGAGTAAAGTGCTCAAGATGATAGCAGCCTCACAGTTTGACATCAGTACTCCTCACAGAGCGCATCAGCATGAAAATAAATATTACCTTCCACTTGGTTTTATGATTTATTTTGCAGTAGTTTCCCCAAATCGCCCAAACGACAGTTGCAGGAAAAAAAAAAAGAAAAAGAATTACATAACAGTTTTAACACCTGGCTGGGAAAAACTTTTCCAGAAGGTTATTGTAACAAACTTTTCAAATATGTGATGACATTTCAGCATCTTCTGCTTCTCCTTGTACTTGTCTCACTGCCAGTAGTGCAGATGCAAGCTGTGTAAACTGTATTGTTTCCACCCACTGTCTGTC
>OMNW01020714.1:3995-23954 GCA_900303245.1 Selene dorsalis
CAAATATAATATAAATATAAATATCCAAACCAAGTGTCCATCAAAATATTATAATTAATTACTCCAAATTGTGACAGCCCTTTGAAATATTCAGGAGCTATAAAGCAACTCAGACAACTTCGAGCCGTAAACCTTAAATCACTAAAAAGGCCTAGAACACACAATAAGTGAAAAAGCAGCATTCGTCTCATTTAAACATAAGTAAAGAAAAAACAGCATTTTCACCAAAGACTTTAAGACAATCAAAATTCTGATATGATAAGGCAACATGTGAATGAATTTGATCCTTGTGTGTTTTAATCTGCTATTGTTTTCTTCCCTGCTGTTGACCCTTCCAATACCCCCCTCCACCACCCTCCCACCGTCCCCAGGTCTCCTCCCAGATCACAGATCACATAGCATTAAAAGCCAGTGCTTTCCCAAATTAAGCGAGACATCAATATTAACTGGCTTCTGACAAGGTGACGTTTTCTTCCGACTTTGAGAGACATGTTTTAAATTCCAAACTAAAAGAAAGAGAAGGATACTTCGAGGCAAGACTTGTGATTATCTTGTGTGTCATTGGCCATCTATTTGTCTACCTGTCTGTTTTGATGTTTTTGTATGCTGAACACATATTAGCATGCAGGCACACACAGTGGAGGGAGCTCAGCTCGCAGCTCTGGCTCCCCCTCTCTATCACTCCAGTCCATGTCTTGTCACTCTCCCTTCCCCATCCACAGTGCAGTCCTCTCAGGCTTTAGGTACAGCTTGGGGAGAGCAGCACGTTTGGCTACCAGGGACGCCGAAGCAACAGCAGCCCACCCCCTATACACACAGCATCTATAGGAAACACTACCAAGCACACACACAGCACCGGATTATACCCTTTGCTTCCCGGATATCATGGATATTTTTATTGGCAGACAGGCTAAGGAGACAAAATCATGATGTGTTATGGTTAGCATTTTGTCTAGTGTTAGTGTGTATGCATGTGTGTGTCTTGTTTGCGTCTGTGTGTGTGTGTGAGTGAGAGAGAGAGAGAGAGAGAGAGAGAGATGTCTTTGTATTTGTTAACCATGTGAGGATGCTGTGAACAGTCTGGTGTGTGTTTCGTGCCGGATAGTATTGACATGGATCTTGACTGGTTCTGAACCTCTCACTGGATCCTCTTCTCCACCGTCCCTGTCTTCCCTCCATCCCTCCTATGGCAGACATGGGCCTGCTAAGCAGACTGCTGTTCATCCTGCTACATGACTGGAATTACACCTTCCTTGTGAATGATAGAGTAAACCTCATACACTGTGCTGTGTTTGGGGCGATAATGACTGAGTCTGTCTGTGTGCGTCTGTTTGTGTGAGATTTCTGTTTTGTTCTGTGGGTTACCCCTCTCTTCTCTGCTGTGGTTTGCTTTTGGACGCCCAGAACTAACTTGGGGTGGCTGTTTTTGCTGTCTGTCACCTGCAACTGTACTCCCTGGGATTGTATGTGACTTATTCTTGAAGGGAGGAATCCAGGATTTCAACTTAAGCACTGCACTGGAGTTTGTTTTTTTTCTGCGAGGAAATCAGTGAGATTTTCTTCAGCTGACCTGTGACTGCTCATCTTTGGGTTAGGCTAGAGGACAACAAGGCCCTGCTCCCAGGCCTGCACAGCTGGCCCACCTGTCCAGTATGAAGAGTCACCCATGTGTCTACTCGGGGTATCCCAGCTTAGCTGTTTGTGGGGTGGGAGACCCCGGGCCTGGACCATCCACTAGCCCTCTGAAGCGGGCTCTTACTGACCCCTTGCCCTCCTGTCTTGCCCCTGCAGAGGAGGCCTACCAGAAACTGGCCACTGAGACCCTGGAGGAGCTGGACTGGTGCCTGGACCAGCTGGAGACGCTGCAGACAAGACACTCAGTCAGTGAGATGGCCTCCAACAAGGTATGAACATTTAAAAAGTTAACACCAACTTGTTTGGACAAAGTTTCACTCAGTTTTTAGACTTAAAATGCACTATTGTAGGAATATACCATGTGTTATTTCTTGAAACATGCAGAAGCTGTTACCCAGGATTGTTTGTGGTTGGGTTTTTTTGTGGCTGATTCGAACAGAACACTAAACTTAAATTTAAGCATATAGTGTATATATAAATTGTGTTGCAAGAGATTCAGATGCTGATATACTTATCTTTACCCAAGGTTATACTATTACATATATGAGACAGTGCTACAAGTTACAGGATTTAATTTAACACCTGGCACTAGAAGTAGCTACAAACAGCCCTGAATTCACAGGTTAACTTCATATAAGTTGGGTCATTTTTTAGATAAATTGTTCAAGAATGCGTCATACTGGCTGACTTTTTAAATCAGTCCTCACCTGTTGCTGCCTCATGGGTGAGGAAATACAAAAATACTAAACATTTTGGGAGTGGGTAAATTCTACAATTGTCTTTATACTATATACTTTATGGTTACTCAGTGGCAAAGAGATTGCGTTTATTGTTCAAGCTGACGTGCAGCAAGACTTTGTGAAAATAACAATGAACAGATAGATCAAACACATTATAGATTATTGATTTAATAGATATTTAATGTGTGTAGCATCATAATCACATATTATCTCCTCTGAGTGTGTGGTCTGCCCCTTTGCCATCAGGCCTCTAACCTTGTTCATTTATCACATGTTTATCAACCCATGGTAGTTACTCTTTGAGCCCTGGTAGAAGACCTAGGTAGTCATATGAGCTGTGTAGATAATGTGCTTTGACACCTTTTCAGCATTTAGCTGGCCAAGCTCACATTGGACTATTTGTGTTGTATTGTCTATGTGTGTTAGTGATAGCATCGTCATGCAGGCAAGGAGATGTGCTGTGAGCATGCTCAGTCCTTTCAGTCTGTGTGTGTGTGTGTGTGTATGGAGGGAAGCTGCTGTGCCGCTCTGAATGCTGATTAGCTCTAGGCTCTGGTGATGTCACACACTGTGATGTCACAACAGAGGGGATGGACCAAGTAGAGGAGAGGCAGGGAGGACAGACAGACAAAGGAATTACACAAACGCACAAACCGCTCACCACTGGTGTTACCACAATGGCATGCATGACCGGGTCGTATACTTCTTTTTTTCTTTAACAGTGAAAAGACTTTGCATGTTTTTGTGAAAGAAAAAAAAGGAAACCTGCCTCACCATTCTCACCATTGCCACCAGCACAGCTATCTCTGGTTGTCATGGCAACAGCCACAGGCCCAACCAGCCTGCTATCTCACTTCAGCAACATATACACTCACATCACACATAGCCATTACTTTGTGTCTGTATCCTGCAGACTTTCATTTATCAGCACTCAGCATAAACCTCAAGTCACCAATGAAGAAAAGTCTGAGATTAAGAGGAAGTAATAAAATGGAATTCCCTGGAAGAAAATTGAATAAAAATCGAGCAATTTCCAAAATATCCTCTGAGTGCATGATGTCCAGTGACCATCATGTGAACACAATCATCAATACCAGTGCTTTAGTGGCGTCTTTTCGCATTCACCCCAATCAGATTTTGACGTAACCTTGGAAAATGACGCATGTCAGCTGAATATCAGTATTCTCAGACTCACTCTCACTCTTACTCCAGGCTGCTACAACGGTAGGTTAAACAAGGTGATACACCTATTTGCCCAAAAGGATCTCACACTGAGGAGATGACATGGTCACTGTCATTGTAGTTGTCACAGCAACTCACACACAACTGTAATTCATACTGTACAAGGGAATAATTATTGTTTAAATCATTATGCTACACTTGACCAAGTGAAACATTTAGTCCAGAGTGAAATAGTGCTCCAAACCTAAGAACGTTCATTCTAACACAGTATTTTAGATGAAGACGTCTGTCTCGAGCTGAGCACTTTACAGTGCTGCTACAGTTTGAGGTTGCCTGTTAATGTCTGATCATTTTCTTGTGTCCTGATTCAGTTTGTTTAGCTGCTTGTGTTGAACCTTGGTTGTGGTATTTGGCAGTAACAATCAAAGGTCAAATGTAGACCTCAGTTTTTCTGACATCATCTATTCCTGATTCCTGGAAATGGCTCATTCATCGTAACCATTCCTGAAATATTTGGACTGCTCCCTCTACAGGTGTATATCATTAATTACTTCAGTGAAAAGCTTGTGACATATGATCCACTTTTCTACACAAACATTTTTTATTTAATGTTTAATTTCAAAATACAGAGGTTTTGTTTGTTTTGCTGCGTAGTTCCTAACAGCTTTAGTAAGGTTAATGTCTGTAGTGACTAAAAAAACAAGAAAGCTCTTTTCAGTCAACAGGGATCCTTGACCTCAGGCCATCTCCAGGCTTCAGGTTGTGTGTAGGTGGATGCTCGTTTTCTTGCAGTGTTTTACACTCACCACATGCCCAGATTTTATTCATTGAACATAACACACACTGAGCAACCTATAGCTAACACTAATGCTAGACAAGTTCGTGAATGTGACTGTTGCAAGATTTTAAATATTGTGATTTTCCTTTTTAATACGAATGCAATGTCCTTAAGGATATATCCTCAACTTGCAACTACACCCAATATTTTGCAGACCACTGTCTGATGTGTTGTAACCACTGGTGAAAAATCATCAATACTTGTCCGCCTTGTTTTCTTTTACTTTTTTCCAGGCCTGTTCAAGTGCATCAGTTCAGCTCATGATCAGTATGTAATGTTTGACACCCACAGAATTGAAGATTTTAACATTTTTCTGTGCAAGTGACATGGTTGTATTATTAAGTGTTTTAAGTAGCTTATTGTAAGGGGGAAATAGTTCAATAAAAGTGGACTTTATTGTAGTAGTGTATGAAAAAAATTGTATGACTTAAAGTTTTTCACATCTGTTGGGGAAAGGAGCTTCCATAATGGCTCTCAGTTTTTATGAATGAGGTGTAGCCCCTCAGCATTCAGTCTATACCTACCTGAATGAAGGTGCAGTTTGTCATTGTGTTATTTTTTCTTTTCAGATCAAAGGCTACTAAAATGTAGGTGTGAATATCACTACATCAAAAAGCAAGTTACTCTGGTGGCTTTATGGTTTTGATTACACTTTTTAGCTTTTACTGGACTCTACTATGTGGACCTATGTCTGCAGAAGTTAGACTTACTGCTTCCATCTTCAGTTACCAACCTATTCGTCTCACACATTCAGATCAGAGTCATTGTTCGGTAACTGAACAAGTCCTTGGTAAGGACAAGATAGGCTTTCTAGTTAGGCTTTGTGTAAGTATAGTAATCACTTTATCACTTTATCTATTTATCTTTGCACCTCTGTTTTATTATTATTATGTTATTAGTTTTTGTTTAAATACATCACACTGATGTCTTACATTCAACCAGTGCTGTTAGGCTGTTTATGATCTTACTTTCCTCTATGTAGATTTTTTTCTCCACATTTTCTTTAGATCATGAATGGACAGCAGACTTACTTTTCATAGCCAGCAGTACATTCATTGGAAATAGTCACAGCAATTAGAGTGTTCCTGCTCTCTGTGTTCTGTAGAGAGGGGGCGTCTGCTACCAGAATAAATGTGCAATGTGAGAAAAGAAACCAATGCAACAGAGAACTGGAGGTGTCATGGGCTATATACAACAGGGAACTGATATTTTTGGTCACTCTGTCAAAGACGAAATTACACAGCTAAGCTTGGTGTGACACTTTCCAATTTTTACCCAATAGTTTTTGTTCACACCTCTCGGCTAAGCTATCAATACGTGTGTGTATTTGCGTGACAGAGACAGAGTGAGTCTGTGTGGACAGGAGGGGTCTCTGTAGGCGTTATATATGTCTAGATGCTCCCACAGGGAGTACACCGTGTGTGTGTATGTGTGAGTATGTGAGTGCATGTTGTGGGCCTGTGTTGGCCTGTTTGGCTCCAAGTGAATTAAAGCCACTGGATCTCAGTTAGCTACTGGCCTCATCTGCTCCAGGGTAGCTGTAAATTACTCACAGTGCCAGGCTGGCTGGAGAGGTGGGGTGTAAAGTAAGCAGAGACACATTTGGTCCCTTTTCAATCTGTGAAGCCACTGGACCATCACAGACACTTCACACATGCATGTGCACATGCACACTCACACATGCATCAAGACAAAGAGAGCTCCTCTTCAAAGAATCATATTATGTTTAGAGAATGAACAAAGTTCACATACCAAAATAAAAAAGCTGTTTCCAACATGAACTGAAATCTGCCTTTTCTAAATTATAAGAGGTATTTCTCACAAATGTCATCCTAAAAACAATCCTAACATTAAGCAGTTAAACCCTGTGTATCAAACTGTTTTATGAAAAATTGCTGTCTGTATGTCTACATTACACAGACTTCAGACTTCCAAACTACTTCACATCTCAAATTTTGTAATCAGGGCTCGATATTTTTTCACAATTTTGCAAAACCCATGCTGAGCTTTAGTACCAATTCCAAAACAAAACATTTGTTGCTCAAAATATGAGCAAAGAAGCCAAACTTTTCAAATGTCAAATGTCATCCAAAACACCGTCTACGGTTATAAATGAAATTACTTATCTTAAACTGCCAAATCTTTAATTACAAACAGGAATTACTTTATCAAAGAAAAAGTAAACAAATTTATGGATTATGCCTGTTGACCTGAGATCTGTTTCAGTAAAGGCACAGTTTATGTAAGAATATCTTAGGTTTGTTTTGTCTCTGTTGAAAATAACATCATCACTTTGTCTGTTGAACTATTTATATTTTCTTCACACCATATATCCATATATCTTGTTGAAGCTGTTACAGTGGGGCATGGTTGTTCTCAATCACTTTAGGAGATTTTCCGTTTATTGTTTTCTGATGCTTTTATGATCCTTGTAGTGATTTGAATGATATTTTATGTTGTGTCCTCTAACTTGATGGGTTTTGTCTAAATGACCTTAAATAGTTTCTATTCCCTTGAAAATGAGATCCCTGCCAGACTATCTGATCAAATAGGGTTACATTGAAACATCAGTTAGTACTGATAGAAAATACAGTTTAAATAATTGTTTGTTTATTTTATAAGTGGACCATCTGTAATGTCATTGATTGCAAAATTAGAACTCTGCATTCAATAAGGTTTAATCCTGGTTTTCAGCCAAGATGACAACCTCTTGATCTCAGTGACACACTGAGCCACCTGTAGAGACAGAGTGCTGTTAGGTTCTTTCCAACTCAACCCACTAAACGGAACAGTGACGCTCATTCTTTTCAATAGAATAATAGGTTTTTTGCATGTTTTCGTGATCTCTGTGACTCACCTCCCATGAATACTGAGGGAAAAGCTGACCTCAGTTTTTCAATATTGTATTATGGATGTGGATGAGGTAACCTGTGCTTCACCATATTGTACAGAGGATTAGGTCAGTCAACACGTAACACACACACACACACACACACCCATCCTGTCACATATAATATGAATGTATCTCGCATACACACAAACAAGAATGCCCTACACACAAAAATTACATCCCACTGCACTGCAGGAATTGGCAGAAAGAGAAGGGGGAGATTTTCCACTGACTTCAGATCCAGCCAATCACACAGCAGGTGACCTCAAGTCTAATCCAATCCAAGCCAATCAGAGGTGATGATGAGCTCACACTTCTTCCAGATCTGGGCTCTGATTTGCTGCTGTTGGGTGACACTGCGATAGAAGCAGCCTGTGCTTTTCACATGGGAGCTTGTGTCATACACAGGAGCAGGCAGGCAGTCAGGCAGCCAGGCAGCCAGCCCTGTTTAGGAGCTGAGGATAGGAACATTTTTGCTGTCCTGGTGCTTTGGCATCTATCACACATCCGCCCTGATCATCAATTATTCACAACCTCAGCAGTGTGTCCTGAGATCCGAGTCTTTGTGTGTGTGTGTGACTGAGGGTGTGCATATGTCAATGCATACAAGCAGTGTGTGTGGTCACGATATGCTCTCATTGGATCTTTGGGGAACCACTTTCCCACGACTCCTCTCCGAATCTGCTTTCCTTCTCGGCTTCCCGGGACATGGGCTCGTTTCTGTGGATATTCGCAGGGCAGGAACATCATGCTTCACTTATGGACTCTAAAATGACTTTACAGCTGATTTACCTTGAAGTGATTTCTGAAGGCTGAAGGTTGAGGTTTTTCACCAGTGAGAGCCGTGGACTGTTTTTTTTTTTTTTTCACTAGCTGTCTCGCGCTTGCATCATCTAAACTGTATTTTGGGTCATAAACCTGTACATTTGTTTCTGGACCTATTTGGGTGACTTGTCAAAATGCCTGAAGCAAATTATCTGCTCTCTGTGTCCTGGGGATATATAAAGGTAAGATGTGGTCACAGATTGATTTTTAATTCCTTATGCAGTTTTCATGTACTGCTTTTTGACTGTGACTGTTGAAATTCATTTTTAGAGAGTGAAGTGTTTTTCTTTTGTTTGCCTTTTTCTTTAACTTAAGTGTATCACTGACACACATTTAGATGACCACAAATGGAAAGCACATACTGTATATAGATCCTCACCAACATGTCATCCATGGAACAGTCCTCATTAGGTATGACATTCCTGGCTCCATTACTCATTTTGATGAACCTGTGATAGGGAGAGCTGGTGGTGGCTGGTTGTACTGCACAGAAAAATATACGTAGTCACATCACTGAGAGAGTTCGGATCCAAGAGCACATGCATTTTCACTGCACTTTTAATCATAACACATGACAGGTCTTTTTTTTTATTCTTCCCTCTACTCCTAGATTGAATAACACAGATAACTCTTAGAGCTCTGAAGACCAGGCTAACAGCCATCTAAGTGGACAGGCTTCTCTCTATTTTTTTTTTATTGTAATGGGGGAATTTTCTTTAAGGTTGGCGACGAATCTGAAGTAAAAAAAAAGGGAAATATCTGTTTGTTTATCTATTTTCATGGTGATCTTATCTCACTGTCTCTTATTAGTTTTAATGAATATGTTCCACATAAATACACCTTTGCCTGACATTTGTTAGTCACCTTTCTGTACTAGCTATTCTTACTAGCCCACCACAGGAAGCTCTTTGCCTCTTGTGTCTCCATTTTAAACAGCCACCCAGTGAATACTCGTGGGTGTTATTCAATAGGATGTCAATACACAATTGCGCAGTAAGCACTCTGCAGTGTTGTAATGGTCTATTTTAAGTGATCAGTATTGATTCATGTAATTAATCAATAGACATACATTATTCATTGGGACCAAACCCAGAGCGATTCAAACAATTTAGAGGCTTTGTTCAAGAGGTTTTTTTGGTTTGTTTTGCAGTCTGTTTCTTAACTGTGTTGTTTTTGCGACCACTTTGGAAAATCCCTGATTTTGAAGCATTCTTCTCCACATCAATCAGCTGCGTTTTCAAATCAAAAGCTGGAGCTAAATTTGGGTCTGCCACTCCAATTAGGCACAGGAGAGAGAAGAGAGAATGAGGTGAGGGAGAGAGGGGGAGGCGGAGAGGGGCAGGCAGTGTGTCAGGGAAAATCTGAAATGTGAAAGAGAGAAATGGAGAAAATGGGTTACTGATTACGCACATCTCTGGCAGCAGCCCTCTGACCCAATGTGTGTGTGTGTGTGTGTGTTGTGACTTTCCTGGGTGCAGCTTCTGTGATGTGACCGGAAATTTCACAAATCTCTTACAGTAATAAAAGACCCCAGTTTTGTTTCTAATAGAAGCTTCATAATAGCTAGCTAAAATCAAATAAGCACAGTTAATTTGGCTCTATTGTGTTGGTATTGTTTTAATTTGAATATGATTTATTTATACAACCATACACATACATGGGGCCTCTGAATCAGAGCACCATGTCATTTAGATTTTTTTTTTTTTTGCCCTGTGTGACACACCATTAAACCCCATCATCTGTGTGTGTGTTCATCCCTATTCCAGTTCAAGAGGATGTTGAACAGGGAGCTGACTCACCTTTCAGAGATGAGCCGCTCTGGGAACCAGGTGTCTGAGTTCATCTCCAGCACCTTCCTGGGTGAGTGAAGACAAAAGAAGATAGACTTGCTGCTCTGGAATAGAAAAAAAAGAGTTTATATGATGACATGCTTCAGAGTGTGTCACTTTTCTAAAATCCTGTTTGTACTGCCAAAATGATTTATCTCATGAACACATTAACACTTTCCCTATCACTAGAAAAACACTGTTGCCACAAGGAAAACACTCAAACAAAAGACCTCATCCTCATATTTCCACTTTTTTCTCAGACAAGCAGCATGAAGTGGAGATGCCATCCCCTCAGACACAGAAGGAGAAGGAGAAGAAGAACAAGCCCATGTCTCAGATTAGTGGGGTAAAAAAGCTGCAACACTCCTCCAGCCTCACAAACTCCAATATCCCTCGCTTTGGAGTCAAGACTGAGACTGAGGATGAACTCGCAAAGGTGTGTTTGTGTGCCCTGACAAACGGTGAATATTCAGGCTGTGCAGCAAACTCAATAAATTATACATTCATTCATTATACATTCACAGAAATACAGTCCCACACCATTTGAAATTTGCTTTAGGACAGAGGCTCAGGTGGTAATTAAGAAAAAGAAAGCAGTAAAAGAAAAAGGGTATTTTTTGTTTATAGTCCTCTATCTCTGATCCGTTTTTCAGGAGCTGGAGCACGTGAATAAATGGGGCCTTAACGTTTTTAAAATCTCAGAATTCTCTGGGAATCGGCCGCTGACAGTCATGATGTACACAATATTCCAGGTAATGATCATCACATCTCATGTTTTTCTTTGATCGTTCCCTCCAACCATAATATTGTTGAATCCTGATTTTTTTTTCTATCACTCTTGTTTTTTCTGGTTTGTAGGAGAGGGACTTGTTAAAAACTTTTAAAATTCCACTCGACACCTTTATAACATACCTGATGACCTTAGAAGACCATTATCATGGCGACGTGGCCTATCATAACAACATTCATGCTGCTGACGTCACCCAGTCAACTCATGTGCTGCTATCAACCCCCGCCCTTGAGGTGAGTTGCATACACACACACACACAAAGCAGGTGAATGCACTACACATTGACATATGCACTGCACTTGCACACAACCACGCAGCCCATGCTTCCTCAATCAGCTTCTATCACACTCTTGCTCAAAGTACAATCAATGGCTCTTACTGCCAAGGATATTTTTGTCCAGCGATTTGATTCTGTCATCAATGCCCTCCCCTCCTCCCCTCTGTGCTCGGCTCTTTTCTTCTAGGCTGTGTTCACAGACCTTGAGATCTTAGCTGCCATCTTCGCCAGTGCAATTCACGACGTGGACCATCCTGGAGTCTCCAACCAGTTCCTCATCAACACCAGTGAGTCTAAATACGGTGCCATTTTAGCACCTAAGTTAGTGGCTCACCCATGTTATTAGTTCTTATTCACAAACACACTCTCACAGTTAAAAAATGAGGTGGAAACTGTATCCTCTGCCTCACTATGACCCATACTTATACAAACATGGCATTCAGCAGACACTCAAATTTTGTCTATTAACCAAGTGATGCATATTTACTATAGGTTTGAATTCACAACAGAACATACACACACATCTTGACATTATGGATGCACACATGCACATCCTCAGCAGCATGTGCTTTTTCTGTCACGTGTGATGGCTTAAACATGTGATTCTAAGACAGGAGTTCAAAGAGGAGATCAATACTGTTATTCTTAAGAGTGCCCCTTCCCTATAAAACAACATCATTCAGGCCAACGTGTTTTCCACCAGAAAGAGAAAAACATCCTCCCAAACACATAAGTGTAGTGGCCCTGACTTTTATTTGACATCTTATTTAGCAGAAATTGTAGGGCCACCAACAATTTAAAATGTAGAGCTGAATTAAATTTCTTTTTTTTCTAAAGATATCAAATCATGAAGATAGTTTTGGTAGTGGTGTGGAGTGTAGAGGTGTCCCTCACTGTACTCTCTGCATCCACCTGCTTGTTTTCACTTCCTGTTTGTAAGGAGGTGTTATTTTGTTAACAGATAATATATAGTAGTGGGTGCAGGAGCAGCAAAAGTATATCTCATCCATGTCCCAAGGCCTCACAAAACTATCTGCCGCCAGTCATGTATGTGGGAGTGGGTGAACTGAGCCTTTAACTGGGCGAACAGGATTTATGGTGGTGTGTAGGTAACTGAAGTGTCCTCAAGCAGGAGAGTGAAGGAGAGTGAGAGCTTGAACTGACTCACTCATGCTCATGGCAGGAGATGCCACAAATGTTGCCTTAATGTGGCAATAACCACAAACAAATAGACTTTATATCCACTGGGCATCTACTTAAACAGCCATTCTGTGGACCATTACGAATGTGAGTGTTGCATAAGAGTATTAGTAATACTTTATCAGAAGAGAAAAGACACAGCACGGTCTGACACACTTAACACACAAAAATGTGTTTTGCTTCCCATAAACCTAAATGGGGAATCCCTGCAGTTTGGGCAGTGTGAGTCATCCTAGTTAGGAGCCACCTTACTGATCTTCTGTCAGCCACAGAGCAACAGAGCAGGATCCCTTTTCTCCTCTCTGCTGCTCTGTCCCACAGTGGCCAAGACTAATGCATCTTAATGGAAAATCTAAATACAGCTAGAAGACCTTCAAATGACCCAGAGTGGGGAAACCTCCCAGCGGAAAATGCTGGTGTTTTCTTCTGCTAGAGACGGATGCTGTACGTGCAACTGCAGGCAGGGCTATTAGCAGATAAATGTGTAGCTATAATTAGAACTTAATATTGTTGATGTATACTTTGCTGCATATGTAATGCCCTACAAAATAGCCAGAGTAAAAGAATCCCAAATTCCTTGATTTATAAATTCTGTCAATATGTTGTTTTTATCCATTTCATGTTTTGACCCTATTCAATTTTGTCATTGTCATTGTGTCTTCCCTGCAGATTCAGAGCTAGCGCTGATGTACAATGATTCGTCTGTGTTGGAGAACCATCATCTAGCAGTTGGGTTCAAGCTTCTACAAGAGGAGAACTGTGACATCTTCCAAAACTTGACCAAAAAACAAAGACAATCACTGCGGAAAATGGTCATTGACATTGTTAGTGAAAATATTTACTCTTTTTATCTCTTCTTATCTCTTTTTACAGTTTATACTAGCAGAACTAGTCTGTTTCATGGAAAATGTAGAAAATGTGGAATACTGGAATACATTATGTTTGCTGCCATATACTGTACAGATCTTTATATAGCCTCTATTAAAACTTTTTCAAATATCACATTTCATTTGCTAAAATATACATCCTGTATTCAGTCTGACACTGAATGCTAACCTCTTGTTTCTGTGTGTCCTAAGGTGCTAGCAACAGACATGTCGAAACACATGAATTTACTGGCTGATCTGAAAACTATGGTGGAAACCAAGAAGGTGACCAGCTCTGGTGTCTTGTTGCTGGATAACTACTCTGACAGGATACAGGTCAGTATAACAACAAAATCCATGTCACCTTATCACTTTATGGTCATCAAAAATAATTGTTTGCTCCTTGGGGCCTTGATTTTCTTGGTTTTCACATGTATGGGAAAGTACAGCATTGGTCATTCACATAGGGAGTAGCACAGCAATAATTCATTTGGTTTTTCACAACATTTGAAGTACTCGCAAAGGGACTGCTTGCAGGTCATGTGACACAGTAAATGAATAATAGAGCTCAGTTCTCTCAGAGTTGGTCAGAGCCAAAACATTTGCTGTTCATCCTGATGTTTCACAGTTGTGAAATATGCCATGACCAAACTCTTGCTTGTATGCTTCAGCCTACATGTGTGACTGTGTTTTTACCTTATTATGCTCAGGTCCTCCAGAACATGGTGCACTGTGCAGACCTAAGCAACCCCACTAAGCCTCTCCAGCTGTACCGGCAGTGGACAGACCGCATCATGGAGGAGTTCTTTAGCCAGGGTGACCGAGAAAGGGAGAGGGGCATGGAGATCAGCCCCATGTGTGACAAACACAATGCCTCAGTAGAAAAGAGCCAGGTAATGAGCACGGACACACAAATGTACTGCACAGGCACATGCATACTGTACTTTGACACACAGTGGATGACTTATTTCCACGCTTGTACCCTGTAGGTTGGTTTCATAGACTATATCGTCCACCCTTTATGGGAGACGTGGGCTGACCTGGTCCATCCGGACGCCCAGGACATCCTGGACACGTTGGAAGACAACAGGGAGTGGTACCAAAGCACCATCCCCCAAAGTCCCTCACCTGCGCTGGACGAGCCTGAGGATGGCACTCGACCCCCAGGAGGGGACAAGTTCCAATTTGAGCTCACCCTGGAGGAGGACGGGGAGTCGGACACTGAGAAAGACAGCGGCAGCCAGCCGGAAGAGGAGGAGGAAGAGGAGGAAGAGGAGGACAACAGCTGTACTGACTCTAAAACACTCTGTACGCAGGACTCTGAATCAACAGAGATTCCTTTGGACGAACAGGTGGGGGAGGACGAGGAGGAGGAGGTAGCGGAGGAGGGGGAGACACCCTGCTCACAAGCATGTGTGGTGGAGGAAGAGGTAGCAGAGGAGGAGGAGGACAATGACGAGGAGGAGAAAGAGAAATCCCCTGACACATAGCAGTTTATAGGCAGCACCTGATTAACTGTTCTTCTTAGTAATGACAGATGATTATTTATAGAATATTTTTTGGGTTTTGTGGAGTCTGTCTGTGTTTTTTATACATCTATGTTTATGGTTCCAAAGCGTGCGCTGCTCTCCACCTTGGCCACTCCTCCTGTCAGCTTGGTTCAGACACGCCCCACCGGTACTTCAAATTTTTTTGCACTCAGGAAAACTCCTTTCCATTCCCATGTGTGCTGAAGTGGTGTGTCTTTATTTCACCTCTACACCTTCCCCTTTAAAAGCTTAAGTTTAGAACGTGGATGAACAGTTCACAGTCTGCTCAGTGCTGTTCACATCATATCACCTTTTCCTTTTCCTCTGCTTCGTCCCAGCCTGAAAGTTTAGCAAGTGTTCTGTGTTTTATCAAGTGCCCATACTCTACAGAGACGGTTATCGGTGTGTTCAAGGAGAATCTCTCTCTCGGTTAGGTCATATCCTCCCCGCTACCAATTACAAGGCATGTTATCCTGCCGTTCTGCTTTGAAAACCTGACGGGACACCGCAGCACACTGGGGAGCTTTTCAAGACACGTTTCTGATGCGGAAGTCTTCCTTGAAAACCTGACTGACACAAGCTCAAATCTAAACAGCCATGATGCTGTCCTAGACCTCTTTAATTTTTTTAAAAAATTGTACTGTATGTAAGATTCAAATATTTTCTAGACTTTACTTTTGCAATCCTAGGCTTTTTTGTTAGCAAAGAAGATGAGAGATTTTTTGGAAACCAATGGGGAGAAATGAGTCGCAGATATTCAGTGTTTCAAAGCTGGGTTACATTAGGAGTGTTCTGAGGTGTTTGCACTTGCTCCAATAGCATTTATATTCTATTCCCATGCCACTATACTCATATTTTGGATTTTAATTTGGAATTTATTCATAACGACTATTATTTTTGGTGAGAGATTTCACTGAGAAGGAAGCAGAAACCTGAAGACTTATGCTTTCCTCTCATTGAAATTGTTTGTGATGTGGATGACGCCTTTAAAATTTTATTATTGTTGCCTGCAGTTCTTTTGAACACATTCTGAGACAATGCAATGCTTTGTAGTTGATACAAGAAGCACCTTTTTTTAGACACTCGATTAGTGATCCAAGTATACAGAAATAGTAATGGTGTTAAAAATTTGTGGATGATTTTATATCGATGTTATGAAAGCCTTCTTTGATTTTTCTTGCACAATTTGTTTGACCTACACATCCCCAACAGCTGCACACCCGCTTGTCTTCAGCCACTTCTTTTTCAGTTAGTATTTATAAACTCTTCTTTTTTGTCATTTTTGCCATCACAACATTTATCCCAGTTGCAGTCTTTGTTTCGGACAAGACAATCAGGTCCATTGCGTAGTCATCAGACGAGACTATCCTCTACGTAGATACTCTAATGCACTGATATATTCATATATCACCACTTTAATGTTTTTAATATATTGAAACTCGCCAAAACACTCACTCATGTACACTTAGGCTTGAACAATGCTGTCTTACACCTCGGCCAAGAGTCTCTTCCTTTTTCCATGTTTCTATCATTTTTCACTTCACACCTAATGCTATTATTTATTTGTATATTTTTCTATTTGTTGAGTTGTTTTTGCAATATAAAGGTGGTACAGTAAACATTTAACTGTAGCATAGAAAGTACAGGCTTGCCAGTTACAATACCCAAATATACTTTTTTTCTGTGTACATAAAATATAGTTAAAATCAACAAAAGGAAAAAAAAACAAAAGGAAAAAAAACTTGAAATACTGCACACTGCTTTTTAAAGAGTGTTTGTTTTAATGATGTGTCATTTCAAACTATTTTATTTAATCTTTCATTTTGTGCCAAGATGTTTTTTTTCTCTCTTTTTTTCCATCCTCACCCAATGCCCTTACCTGTAATAAAATTTTTCTGGTTTTATCGCTGTTTACAGACATATATTTATTGTGCTGTATATAATATATAATTATTAATGTTATTACTATCATAATGCCGTTTGTTGTAAATGGTTGATTCTTATCATCCCTTTTGGTGATGGTGTGGCTGTATTACGTACCTCTTGTTGAGAGAATGTTTATTACACATGAGCTTCAGTGTAAAATTGATCCATCGACATGTTGCTTATCTGAGAACTAGCTCAGTGAAGAGAGGGGGAAAGCCAAATTGTTTTTTAAAAAGAAACTGTTCCTTGGCCCATGGGCTGTGCCTTAAATTTAACGCATGTCATTTACTTTAGCCTTTTTATTTCTTTTATTTCCTAGTTCTCTTTTGCTGCATTAGTGAATCTCTTGGCTTGGGTTGACCTGATCTCCTGTTGTGAAAAAGTTGCCTTTTTACTATCAGCCAAACACAATTTGCATCACAAAAAAGTGGCACTGCGTGAAAAATATGTTCTCAGTGCAGAGGTTTGTAGAGACTCAGGTCAACTGCAAGTCATAGATTTACTACCTGAGTGATGTGTGACCTATAGCTGGATGTCCAAAAGTCACATTTGCTGTATACCTGGTCTGAACAACTCACACTTTCCTTACACCCTGCCACTACACTCAAAGGTGCGACTCAACCTGTTGGATGTAAACAACATGGAGGTAACTTTGCCTCTCCTTGTCTGCGTGGAGTTGTTTCAGTGTTGTCTACATCTATCCCGTTGTATCACAGCTACAGACACTGAATGGGGCGCAACAGGATTGTGTGGTTGGTTCTCGACCGAGGCTCATGAAGCACAGAGGCTTTGGGACACACCTGCATGTTCAGCCACTGCTGCATTAATTATGGCTGAAACACTGACAGTGTGTTGATTATCTATGCTAGGCCCACACTTCCACTCACATTACTTGCAATATCCAAAACCACTGACATCTTTCTGCCTGGACAGGAGAAGGGTTTAGTAATTTTTCTGTAGTGAAGGGGGGTTGGGAGGGTGGGATTAGGGTTTGGGGTAAGTGACATCATTGTCCTGACACAGGGACTCTTATTTTGACACACATACTGTAGATTCTAAACAGCCCTGGACCAATGGAAACAGTGGGTTCTTTTCTCATTATGTGTTCTATTTTTTTATGGTATGAAAGGAAAACAAACTGTAACTTAAAAAAAAGGTCTTCAGGACAATTATTTTTTCGGTTATGTCTTTAGAATGCCAACTTGTCTGGAAGTTTCACAGGACAATTAAAATGTTATTTTAATGGATTCCTTGTTAATTGCAGTCTATTGGATAGCACTGTAGATCATACAACTTTATGTAAAAAACAAAGAAAAAGAATGAAAAAAAGTTTTTATATGCAATGGATTAAATAAAAGCATGGGTTGATTCTGCCTACTCACTGGTTTCTTGTTATTCTTACAGAGGCTAATATTTCATCTAGTGTGGGATGTTACTGCCGTATTATTGCTCTACTGGTAAAAGTCTGATGGGAGATTTTGTGAAAACCTTGTCGCCAGTTTCTATATTTAGCATTTTAGTTTTCCTCCACAGACTGCTTTAGGTGTGAGACATGTCTTGCACCTAAACTCACTGGGTGTGAGAACAGTTTTTCTGTTCTAGATGTTGATTCTTTTACAAATCATATTAATGTCAAGCACTTTATATTAATGTTTACATAATTTGGGGGGGTTAACAAAATCCTAAGATTTTGTTAATTCCACAGTACCAGTACACCATGTCTTCATGTAAATACACACAAGTACATATCTATACGTCTCATATTTGACTTATATTGTAATAGCTATTCTGGATAGTAGTCAAAGTAATAATAAAACAAAGTGAAAATACCACTGTATTTGAAATATTTCTAAAGTAAAATTATTAGCAAGAAAATCTACTTAAAGTGATGAAAGACGAAAGCTGCAGTATATACATTGGACCATTAATTTGGAGGCTTCACTGGTGTAGCCTAGTCATTCTAGGAGTAACATTAATGTAATGGAGTAAAAGGTAGATAGAGGTAGATTTTCCACTGGAGCTGAGTGCAGAAGAAATATTTATGGATCAAAAACTATAACATGAATTTACAATAAATGAAGACATCTCTCTAAGTCTGTATGTACAGGTAACAATCCTGAGGAGAAAATATATTGTTCCTAAATGACAATGACCCTCGGACTTTGTGCTTCCTGGGTCGTGCGATTTGATTGGCGCAAACCAGCCAATCAATCACGCAGTCGGCCCGCGAGGTTTGATGTCGACGTTAGCAGTGCTTGGTGCATAGCCGCTAGTTAGAAAGTTAGCATAATGGACCGCTTTACTTTTGTTATTCCAAAAGAAAAAAACGAATGAGAGTGGACGATGGCGGCGGCGATCACAGACACCTTCCAGCGCTAGCGTGGAGGATGAAGTGATGGTGCCAAACGTGAAGAATGAGGATAAAGGGGAGGATGAAGACGAGGAAGAGGCGCTAACAGGGGCAGCATTGGCGACTTCAGCGGCCGCTACGGTATCTACAGAGGGTTTGTTTTCAACGACGACGATCGGTGGAGTGAACCGACCGTCCTAGAGCACGGAGTGAAGGAGCCGTGCCCATGGATGTATAAACATGAAGAGAACGGGGCCCATGGATGTATAAAGAGAACGGGGCCGTGCTGTGTTGCGGTGGCGCACGGCAGTGACGTCATCGAAGTCGAAGGTCAGTAAAAAGCCGAGTAAAAAACCCCGGATGATAATAACAAAGCAACCCCGGGCCGCTCTGAACTCACAGGGAAATAGTACTGGTGATTCATAAAGTATTGGTGAAATGAACGAATTTCGCGGCAGATAATGTCTTATTTAGAGGCTGCATTGTCGATGCCCCATCACTCACTTCAAATGGATATACCTGGTTCGCGAATGGATCTAAATATCGTCCGAAAAACTCCAAGTTACACCAAAGTTGTTCGGGTGAGTAAATGAACGTATTTTATGCTAGAAATAAGGTCCAGGTTGCAAAAACCGGAACTTCTTCTTTAAGAGTCGGTGGGAGACAATGATAAGAGTTGGAGAGAGGAGTGACACACAAGCAATGCAGCCTGTAACAGATTATTTTGTATTACTATATTCAACTACAGGCTGTGCTACAGATGTTTCTGCTCACAGTTAACTATTTTGTAAATAGATGTTCTCTGTGGTGGCTATGATTTTTATTGTTTGTTTGTGCTTGTTTTTTGGCATTTGTTCATTCTAAATAGCTACAAGGGGTTAAATATGCTTGCGTGGTTGTATGATGACCATTTAGTAATATAGACATTTACTTTTGTTGCCTATTAGCCTGGGATCAGTAAATCTTATATCCTCTCTTATATCTATATATATATAATCTATATATATAATCTTATATCTATTGTAGTATTATTTGTTGGTGTTTGTTGTGTCAGAATTCATTAGCACCCCCTATAAACAGTC
>OMNW01020716.1:4513-18801 GCA_900303245.1 Selene dorsalis
CCCGTACAGATGCTTTCCCAGGGGTTACAGCCTCCTGTCACCTAAATTCACATCAGTTCACGCGTGGCGAGGGAGTGGTATCCGTCGGAAACCCTCCGTCTTCTCCCCCACACTCTCTCCCCCTCTCCTCCCTCATCCACACACTCGTTTTAGTGTCCCCTTGACAGGCAGCTCCCTGATCTCAGGGACCACTCACACAAAGAGTCGGACATGGTTAAAAACATGTTTAAAGCACTGCTGGCCTCTTCACGTCATTGTGTTGGTGTGTCTCTGTTACACCCTGGATTAAGGCTTTATTTTAGTGCTGTGCGGGTCGGGTTACTGGGAGGTAACGCTGATGACCTCCTGCTGAGGAAAACCAAACATTTTACAATGATATTGTAAGTTATTCTGGGACTGCAGGGGAGTATAAATACTTATATTTTCCCGGAGATTCTCGTGATCTGAACTTTTAAGATCCTTCAGTACTTGTATTTCAACATATCATGAAAAGACAAAGAGCAGAACTGACATCACATTTGTATGTGCTGTAGGTACAGGAGGACAATACTTGCTTAACTGTGTGTTATATTGAAATTCTGTCCGACTACCAGCGTCACACGTCGGCTGCATTTAGTATCAGCTGCTGAACACTGCATGACAGTGTGCATGTGTTACATTTTGTCAAGTTTCCGCAGTGAAATAATGACATAAAGTTTTATGAATGGATCGTCCACAGTGCAAAAGATAAACAACCGAGTCAGGGAATGTAAAAGGTGAAATCCTGAGATTTTAAAGAGTCATAAAGGAAAGTCTACGTTGGCACGAAAGAGTCGTCAAAGCTTAAAATTCTGTTGCATGTGGCAGAAGTGTTGACGAGAAGCTCAAGATTTGAAAAGTAAAACGTAAAAAGTAAAAAAATACAGATGTTAATCAAATTATATTTAGATTCTGGATAAATCTTTCGTCGAATTCATCGGCTGTGCTTCATCGTCTTGTTTAGAGTTGCAACAACAAAGTGTTGTGATTTTCCACAGCTCTGATCCAAGTCTCTGATTGGCTTCCACTCTGCGGCATTGATGGCTAATACTCATGGGTATTGAAGTATTTATTCATTCCTCAGCGCTGAAAGGATTAAAACTCACGGCCGTAACATAAGCATTGATGATCTGATGAATACGGAGTTAACAGTAACATAGACAAAAAAACAACACACGCACACACAACAAGCAGCAGCTCTTTAACCACTCCTTTAACGACTCCTAACCCAACTCTTAACTACATGTGGCTGCTCAAGCAAAACGAATAAGAGTCAAACAAGCCACTCTGTATGATATACTCAGGGCTGACAGCGGAGCCGCGTCTTAAATCACAGCCTCTGAAGCGAAGAAAACCGCACCCAAACCTAACATGTGTGTGTGGGTTAAGTGCGCTCTCCCTCTGCACAAATCTGCTTCTGATCATGCTTTTCGTTCCTCAAGTACATAATCCTTTTTAATTATGGGATGACTCTCAATCAAACATGAGAGAAAGAGCTTAATGTCACCGGGACTGACAGGTGATCATTTTCTCACAAGCCCTTCATGTTTAGATGTTTATTGAAATCTCGTCCCTGTTGGATCTGCAGCTGACACATCGTCCTCCTGTGGGTGTGAGAGTCTCGTCTTTGTCATCACTGCTTTCTAAACTCTTATTGTGTGGAAACTATTGTTGACTTTACTCTATTTATGGATGACAACTTTTGACATCGTTTCTCTTTGAAAATATAAACAGCACGTCACTAAACTCACTCACATGAATACAAAGAGAGATAAAGGCTTCATCAACACTGTCACAGTTGTAGTACATGAACACAGAGGAAGTGAAGGGCCTGATTAGCCATCATCAGATAAGCCGGCCTGTGCAGGGGGTGACACACTGCCTGAGGGCCGCTGACATCATATTCATTGACATTAAATATCACAGGATGGGAGATATACGCAGATACTCAACATTAAAGGTGGGGCTTCATACAGTATGAATGTGTAGTCTCAGTCCATGAAGAAACGCACACAGAGCCTTAAAATGAGTCGTGAGGACTTCTGTGACTTTGTGATGTCACACTTAAGCAGTCATCACACTGAGCCATGCCACAAAGTCAGGCCCACCTTTGGTTTCACCTAAAATCTACTCAATTTTTATTCGCTCGCTCAGAAGACAATGAGCCAATCAGAAAAGAGGCTCCGAGGAGAGGAGATGTAAAATGACACTGAGATGGATTTTGGTTTTTTAAAACCACAAACATATCTTCGAAATGGATCAGCACTTTGAAATAAAACACAGGAAATGGCTGAAATATGGGACCTTTAAAGACACGGTGGCAAAAAAAAAAAAAAAAAAGTTTGAGTAGAGTCTGAGTCAGGATTCATGACAAAGCCATCCACTTCCATGGAAAGTGTTTGACAAGTTGCACTGGACGACTGACGAGTGAAAATGTGCAACCACTTCTGCAACCTTGTCTTTTATCGCTCTCTATCATTTTCCACGCGGAGAGAACTGGCTGTCAGCGATGTTTCCAGACAGCAGAATTCCAGGTAAGGGGGGAAAAGTGAATGGCTTTACTGTGAACCATCTTGGAAACGGACACCCAATTCCTCCCTAATATACGGAAACCTTTTAAAATAATGCTAATATTTCATGCTTCCTTTGTGTGAAAGTACCGTGGGCCTCTGCCAAACATCCAAACTCCGCGCTGATAGCCCGTTTCGTGTGTCAAGTGCCATAAATCCAGCCGGCGCAGCTCGACAATGCTTGTTCGATGGATAAATCACGCTGCTCATAAAAGCCATTTGCTTCTTTATGTCTGTCTGGTGTTCAAACATTCACCTCAATCCATCATCGAGGCAAACTGCTGTCAGAGCGCTGAGGTCTCTCCTTACCCCGCGTTTCCCCTTATCGCTGGCTTCCACTAAGAGGAATCTGAGGAATCCTGGAGCACACGGTCTGTTCGCCAACACCCAAACGCAACACGGCGAAACACAGACACATGCTGCTTTTTAAAACACAAGACTAATTCCTGACACATAAATCGCAAATTGATCACAGATGCCGGCACTAACTACTGCTGCCGAGGAAACAAATGTGGAATAAAACACAATAGCCGACAATGATGTGTGAAACTGAGCTTGGGGATGATGTTTTGGATGATAATAAAGACATGAGCTGGCTCCCCGCCGACGGCCACCGCTTCTCCTTTTAAGACCTATAGTATAGTATGGGAACTCCACCCAGTGAAACAGGCCGAGTTTGCTGCCTCAGCACTTCTCCATCCAAACAGCTGCGGTTCAGTTAGAGGTCTCGCTGCCTCGGCCCCGAGATGAAGCACCTCAGAGAGCCAAGCAGTCCTAACCGGCCCCCCTGGCTTCCACCGCCGGCCTCTGACTGACACCGCTGCACTGCCAGAGACATAAAGCAGGATAATAATAGCTGCTCATTCCTCCCTGTCCCTACTGACCAGACCAGCCCGCGTTATCCAAAACCACATTTAACTGAATGATAACTGACAAATGAAGGTGAATACCTCGGCCTCGGATCTGTGAATCCAGCTCAACATACTTAGTAACTCGCTATCTTGGCAGGTGATTGATGAATTTTGTGTCATGATCAACTTGAAAGAGTCCCTTAAAAGGAAAATCCCACTTCTAATGGTGATTATACTACACTTTATCACTTTATCGCTCTGACCAGCTTCAGGAGCGAGCGCCTCACTAAACTCTGTCACAAAAATGTCGATTTCGATCAGCTGTTGTTTTGCGATCTGCAGCCGAACGAGGCGCAAGAGGCTGAACAGTTTGAGCTGTCAGGTGAGTTTAAAATCAGTAACCTACGAAATCAATAGCTCTCGAATGAAATGACATATTACTGCAGGGTGACGCGCTCCTAAGGACGAACGTTTACCCAGATGTTTGTGCTGCACAAAGGCTAAGCTGATCCATGATCAATGACAGATCACCTTTACTTTTTACATCTGGTAAAAACTAGCTGGGTTGAAGTGAACTTCTTGAAAACTAATATCTTAAATCTTTGTGTGTGTTTTTTTTCTATTGCGCTGAGATTTAGGGGTTTATACTGATGCTCACAAACCACAGATCAATAACACAGTGGTTCTTCTTCATGGCTCTCGGCAGATCAAGTGATAATCTCACTACACTGCAGGACAGCGAGGTACCAGACTCTGGCCTGGTTTTGGGACTCATACAGGCGACCCCTGTGAGAGCAGCAGAGTGAGCTGGAGTAAACGGAGAGGGAGCTCCGCATCATTACACTTCTTTTCTACAGGGTTTCTCGTCACTCATCTCCCTATTTTTTTTATTACGGCCAGATTCAGAAATATGTTATTTTGAAACAAGACAGATCTGTAAAAGTTTATTGGCTGTGTTGTCCTGTTGACAGATTCAAACCGGAGGCTCATCAGCTAATGATCCTCCTCAGAGGAGGCCGGCCGAGCGCTCACCGTCTTGGCCGTGGCCCTGTATCTCTCCACTCAACCTGCTGGTTAAACTGTCAAAATAACCCAGAGGAGTGATCAGCACAAGAATGAAAACAAGAGCCACATTGTAAAAGAACTGAATTTTCCTTTAAGTAGTAGAATATAAAATAGCTGATGGGTTGAGGAGCCTCTGGTGCTTTGATGCCTTAAAGAGAATTCCAACTTAATACTGGGAAACTCTGAAATAGCCACCATATTTCAGGCTTCATTAAGTAGCAGATATTACGCAGTTATGCTGTTAAAATCTTCTCTGGGGCAAAGGGACAGAAATGTATGAGTTACTGCCTGCCAGCAGCCATTATGTCAGCAGCACACATGTCTGTGGGGCCATACCTGTTTTTCTCATTGTTAGGGATGAAGAATTTGCTCCATGGCGGGACCTGACACTGTGGTTTCTGCAAGCTCACTGCGTCTGAGAGCCAGTTGTCCATCACTGGTGTTATTGTTTATCAGAAATCTCCTCAGATAAAAGCAGCGTAAATTGGAGTTGATTTAAGGAGGGGTCAAGCAAGGAGGGTTATCCAATAAGTCGTCCTCCTCCTCCAATCGCAGACACTGTAATACTCATTCTGCGTGTGTTGGAGACGGCGCTACAAGGACCCTGGGAGTGGATTTATGAAGTCTGGACCGCCTGCATGGAGGGAAATAAAAACCCAACACCGGCTCCGCTTCCTCAACGACGCCTGAGAACTGATGGCCTCCTGCTACAGACCTCACCACACTGACTCTGAAGGTGTCAGTGTGCTGCAGCCGCAGAGATGGTCACATGGTCCAACAAGCACCTGACAGGTCTTCATCTAAATACTCTATCAGTGCTGGGACTTAGAGGACTGTGTCACTTTAGGAAAACAACTATTCCCCCAAACACATCTTTCTTCTCCTTCTTTGTCGTCCCATAAATACTGTGTCAGGCTTTTATCTCTTTCCCAGCTTTTCCTGCAGTAAGATTGAGCTGTGATGATAAAAAGTCAAATTTTAAGTGTGCACTGCTCCTCTGACTCTCTGCCTTCGGTGTTCAAACCTTACTAAGCGATGACGATTGCATAGGAAAATAAAGTAGCTAAGAGAGAATAAATTGGAAGTCTTTATTGTCATTGTAAGCTCTACGTCCAAATGGCTCCCTAAAATACCTGATGGTTTATTATTTTGGAGAGTTAAGCTCTACATATAATGTATGCACTGAGCTGAATGATGATGGTTCCACTGCGCTGCCCATTTATTCAACTTGGCACCACCTACCAGACCGACTAAATATATCACCCAGTGTTAAACTCTTGAACTCAGACTTTCCCCCCAAGAAGAAATGTTATTTTCCACATTGTATGACAACATCCCATGTATATATATTACGTCTGTGCTTGTTGTTCCAACCCTTCATTTAAACTATATGAAGCTTACCCTGAGTGAATTATTCAAGCCGCCATGTTTTCACGGCTGCACCATAACATCAGATGAAACTGTTACGGCTGATTTTAAACACGCTCGCAACTTCTCCTGCACATTTTCCCACAGTTTCACTCTGATGTCCATCGTATCTCAGGAGTCCTCAAGACCTCGCTGAGAAGTGAAAATGAATTTGGATGGGTGTGCTCTGAATAACTGGAGGAAAAAAATATATATTGATGAACTGCAGCAACTAGAGTTTGATCTAAAATATGCTGCTGATCCTTTGCTCCAGACAATGTCTATTACTTTTAAAGACATCAAAGAGTCAAGCCAAGATATTTTCAGATATATATAAAAAAAAAAAAACACATTGAGTATTTAGGTCAAAGTGTTTTAGACCTGCACAGACACACCCTCTATTCTTAGAGTGTATTATGGGGTAAAAAAAAATGGAAGAAACCCCAGGAGGAGCAACAAAGGAGGGGTCGCCCTTTCTAATAAAAACTCACTTAGAACAACAAATGTAAAATTGCAATATGGATAAATAGGATGACAATATTACGTACACAATAAAATTGCAAAGCATAATCTTTAAATAAACAGAGAGATAATGAAGAGTTTTCTCGGCCTCCTGCAGCCACACCAAGACACGACAACATGACAGGAGTTTGGAATAAAAGTTGTTTTCGTCTTCGGTATAAATAGCAGCATGTGATGAGATGACTAGACAATAAGCACAATGCTACATTCATTAAGCTTTTTGACATGTGCATATTTCTGCATTAGGCGTGTGCTGTATAGCCGTAGCTGCCATTCATTAATATCTTACACACAAACTAACAGGTGATGCTCCCATCGCTGCCCCTTTGTTTAGTTGAAGTGTGTGTGGGAGCAATGAAAAGCCGCTCTGTGAGACTCATGAGATCACTAACTGAAGACAGTGGAGGCAGGTCACAACAATTCATCACAAAGGCGCAAGGAATGCATTCAATATCACGTTGTGAAGTTTCCTAATTGTGTCAGAGTGTCCTGGAGTAGGAACCTCCTTTACGTCCAATAAAGCTTGACAATAGCAAGACAAAATGGAGTAACTGCATCAGTCAGGTGTGTCTCTGTCACGTTGATGATCTCAACATGCTGCCTGACTCTGCTTGCCAACGGGAATAAAAGGTTACCACAACAACCGCCATCTTTATTGCCGCAGATCACTGGAGCCATTGTCTGAGCTGCTCGTCCAATGACAACAGGAGCGGTGATGGTGACATGTGAGAAAACGCAGCTGAGTGCATTTCTGCTGAATTCGTGATGCATATCTCGCAGGGTGGAATGACAGCCATCTGCAGCCAGAAAGCAGACTGAGGCTGAGACAGTCACACATGCACACGCACTACAGACGAGCGGTTGACAGATACTGAGGTGTGGTGTGCTGGCAGCGCTATTTTTAGGGGTTGATGTGGGAGCTTTCATTTCATACCTGCAGTCTGGATACAAAGGAATAAGAAGAAAAAAAAACATGCAGAACAACTGCTCTGTCAAACCTCAGAGCACAGGTGCGAGGACAACCCTCATTTTGCCACGATTCATTTCATACCAGTTTCTGGCAGACAGTGAGAACTCTTTCATTTTTACATTTTGTCCGGGTTGTCGCTGCCAATAAATAAAGAACAATGGCGGCACTGACCAGCGACTGAGATCTGATGCAGGGGCAGGATGTTGCACAGGGTCAGAGCAAAGATAAGAGCACGATTTATTTGATCAGTGTCTTTCCTCTTTTTGCATGAACACAAAGATAAATCTCTGTGTGGAGTGACAAATCGTGTGTGTGTGTGTTTATCCGTCTGTTTACTAGCATGCAGCACACACTCGACAACACACTTGCGCAGGCCCGTGCAGCAGCGGTGGTATGTAGCACTCCTGCTGCTCGCAATTGTTAGTGTGGCACAAGAATAAACTTGCACATTTTAAAACAAAAAAAGAGAATCGGTCATGTATCAACAGTACATGACTAAACTCCGGGGAATGCTGGTACGTGACTCTAACAAAGTCTCATTTGCATCTGTACATCTTGACACATGGGAACCTCGGATGGTGATCCCTTTCTGTCAATCAAAACTCACCACAGAGATAAACAGCCTCCCTCTCATGCCACTGTCAACCGCAGTTATGTGCAATGCAATGATCGCGCAATTATGTCGTGCTTGAATTATTAGCAGATTAATTAACTGGTGGAAAGTCCAACAACAATAACTCTGACAAATCGATAAAGCTGAAATTATTAATCAAGTCAAGCTGTCGAATGTCAAACTGTCGCAACTGATTGATTCTGGCGTTTTACCTGGGCTGAAAATTCAGGTTGGGACTTAGGGCTCTGAGAGTTTGATGATTTTGATGAACATTTTCTTTAACTCAATAATTGTGTGATTACCTAACGCCCATGTTTTACACTTTTGTGTTTGTTTTGACTTTATACTTGTGGTTTTAAGAACCAAAAACCAATTTAGTGCATTTTTAACGTCTCCTCTCTGAGCTTCTCTGGTAACAACAGGTCAGTGAGCCAATCAGAAGAGAGAAAGCTCTGAGACCCTCTCCTGATTGGCTGGCTGTTTTATGTGCAATAAAGTTAAAAATGAGTAGATTTCAGGTAAAAACTCAAGGAAACTAAATCCTGCAAGGTTGGGTGGTGGATCCAGGTGAGCGGGGCTGACAGCACTGACTGCTTTGTTGTGACATCACAAAGTTCAAAAAGTCATAAAGGCTCATTTTCTGAATACAGGCCGTGTGCATTTCTTATCCTTACAGTACTAACTATGGGACCTAGCCCTGATCTATAATAAATTAAAGGAATGGAAATCTACCTTTAAACTCTACGGGACCTTTCCAAATGTCATGTGAAGGGGGCTTCCCCCCCAGCTGCCAACAAAACCTTGTTGTATCACTGCGATTGAGACAGAGACATGTACACAAAGAGGGTGTGCTGAGAAAATGACAGAGTTAGAGTTATGTGAACACCGACAGGATAGAGAAGGATAAAGACAGATTGAGAGACAACTTCCCATTTATCACTGTTCTTCCTCCTCCTCCTCCTCTTCCTCCTCCCCTCCTCCTCTTCTGGAGAGGTGGGACGAAAAAACCCCACAGAGCTGTCTCTCAACTCGCATCAGTTTGTACCCTCCAGCGACACATGAACTTGAAAGTATGACAGCCGGGCTGCATTAGCATGGACACGCACAAGTGTATACATGCACGCAAACATACACACCGACTCGCTCCGCGTGCATGTATCGGTACGCACGCACACACACACACACGTACACAAGGGCCACGGTCCAAAACTAGGTCTGCATCAACAGTCAGAGCTTCCAATGCCAACTGAGACAAACTGGGATCTTCAGTAAATTTTTCACGTTGAATTTTAAATGAGGCGAAGGTGAGAAAGTGCGTTAAAACCCCCCCCATCAATTATCACTCACATGACATGTTGTAACTCTCCAGTGCACTGAACTTGCACTCTACCTTTATTTTTATAAATCTTTGGGCCAAATCAAACTCGAACACTACGTGTTTTTCTAAATTCAAAATCAAAGCACCAGCGTCTGTTTGAATTATAACACACGTCAAAAAAGCTAAAACCTGTATGACAAACTCCGGGTATGGAGTATCAAAGTGATGGATGTTTACCAGGCAGGGCGTTTCCAGAATGATAGTATACACGTTTGATTTACAGCAGAGGTTTTTAAAAATGAGCAGTGAGCAGCTATTGAGCAGCTTATCGACGATAGCAGCGGTGACGGCTCAATGAGTCAATTAGGAAGCTCAGAGTCGTGAAATTACATTATATTTGACACAAGAGCTTTTCAGCTCGAAGCTGCAGGAGCTTAACCAAAAAGAAACATGATGAACAGCACATCGAGTTTAATTGGACTGGCTCAAGTGACTCAGCGTGGCCTCTGTGTTTGATTTGGAAAGAAGTTGTCCGCTAATGAAAGTAGGTGTTTCAAGGAGAGAGGGAAGTGGTGGTGGTGGTGGTGGTGGGTTTAAGGTGAATCTGAGGGGAACCCAGGTCTCATTTCAGGTTGCACTACCACTAATCATAACTATTAGAGCATAATACAGACAAATACACCTTTGTGAGGGCTCAGGCAGAGGACGCTCACCTGAGCCAAACCTCAGCGCTGGCAAGAACCCACAGGCTGACAAGTGATTGACAGGCCTGCAGAGCCGATACAATGGAAACAAACAGCAGCCATGACAGCTGGTGCAGTTTGAAACTTACCTGCAGCTTTTTTTTTTTTTTTTTCCATAACAAAAACTGGCAGTTTCGAGCCACACACACACTTTTTGCTTTCACGTCTGACAATTAACATGTATCTTGTGTTTGTATTAATTAACAAACATGTTTCACAGCCAATAAACAGCTTCTGTGAAAACACACACAACCTCGGCTTGTGTCAGATCTGCAGCCCTCGGGGGCCCCCGTCCGATTACGAATAAACACAGACAAGTGTGCAAGTTGACACACAAAGACACACACATCCACGCACGCACACACATGCACACACACACACTTGCACCACATGTGGAGCACACCTGCATCTTTAACCTCCCTCACACCTCCTCCCCTGGTTGCACTCTCCTGTCCCACGGGGCTGGTGAGATAAATGAGCTCATGTCAGACACACACACTGACAGGGATAATGATGAATTACATATATATTAGCACACAGCCCGGGGACACACTCCTCTCACGTATTGCCACACACACATGTGCAAACACACACACACACACACACACTCTACACAACAGGCAAATCCAAACCTTTCTTGCAGCTAAATAGCAAATATGACACTGAAAGAATCTGAGTCAGCTGAATTCTTAATGCACACACACGTACACACACACACACACACACTTGATGACAGGTATTTCCACTTGAGGAGAGGCACAATGCTGAGCTGTGAGCTCGGTGTCAGTCACTTCCTGTCTGAAGGGGTCAGAGGTTAAACACTCTTCAGTCTCTTTAAGCCCTACCATAGAAATAAAGAGGCAGTGAGACAGAGCAGAAAGTTTTTCCTCCTGCACACATGCTCCACTACCAGAAGCTGCAAGTCATTAAATGAGACAGTCACAAATATTTTCAATTCAGGATGCAATTCAAGATTCTTGTGACGGAGGATTTTCTGTGTTTTGTATTAATGTGAATGGAATATCTTTGGATTTCGGAAACATTGGAAGTCGTTACCACAGCTTGAAACTTTGTACTATAATATGACATGATTAGAGAAAACAAACACACACACTGCAAATAATTATTAACAACAAATATATTAACAGGTGCAGAAACACACGCTTTTCACTGAGGCCTCCTGATCACACTCATGATCCGACCTACAGACAAACAAACAAACACAGACCTATACAGATCTTCACATTAGAGCAGGTCGTTCCAGGTCTGGATATGTAGTTGTGGCAGTGATTCATTTCCAAATGTAAACACATCCGAAATCAGATCCTGCTTTTCAGTTTACACCTTTGTGTAAACATGTTTAGATCTGTGCCACATGTGAACAGGAGAATTAGCTCAGACACAGAGAATGAAGAAGGTGTAAACACAGACAAATGAGTATATAAACCACATCTGTCACTTTGATTCTCAGGGCGCTCCCTCTGAGATCGTAGACCATATACTGACACCTGATGCTTATGTGGCCTGACATATGCACTAAGCTATAGTACTGTTTCATAACAGCGTTGTTCGTACACATGCACGACTTGCTACACATTCCTACCAACAGCTTGTGCAGAGATATGCAACAATCAGCAAAGGCAGAGAAGAGGACGACTGCAAGTAAATAAACAAGGATGTGAACACTGTTGCTGTTTTTAATCCGTAACTAAAACCTTTAACATGTCTGGACTGCTTTTGTTCCCTTTTTTTTTATTAAAAAAAAGCTTAATTCACAAAAAGCTGCTCTTATTAACATGTTCTTCTCTTTCTGTTGTCAGACTGTAGCACAGGTATGAAACAGTGTCTGAATTGTAGCTCATAAAGACATGTTAATTAGCATGTCACGTCCAAGCTGCTGCAGCACTGCTACTAAAAATCTGCAATGTTGTCCGACAAAAATCTCCAAACACTTAAGTCAGAGAAGAACTGATTTCAACTTGAGACATTATCACTCTGTGTTCACTAATGGAAAACCTGACCTCACAGGGAAACACTGGTGACTGTCTTTCAAGGAAGAAGCCAGGTTTTGTCCATTAAAAGTCACTGGATTTGTGACTTGGTGCTTTTTTCTGTCTAGAAAAGAAGTCACTAACAGGGTCTGACAAGTCGGGTAGTTTGGCAACAAAGGTGCTAAACGTTGGCCACATGAACGGCCAGGAGCAGGAGGAGCCAGGAAAATACGACACTTGGCCAACTGACTAATGGTATAACCTTATCACTCAGTCAGTCAGTGACAGACTTGTTTATGGAGCTGGCACCGCTGTTGCAACGCGGCCAAAAATCAGCTTTTATGAGGAAGGAAATACATTCAACACATTTGTTCAAGGACACACACAATGAGTTTTGGTGAGTAACACTTCATTAGAGCTGCCTGCACTGTCGTAACCTCCCTGCAATTAATGAAAAGGCCAAAGACCCTGCATCACAGGCGAACTTCACTGAGTGACCAGGAAAACAGAAACACCTCCACAGTACAATAAGCAGCTACTTCACATTATCACAAACAAGAGGTTGTGTGTGTGTCTCGCTGTGATAAACTACACAGGAATTTTTATTTTGTCTTGCCACGCATGTGCAAAGACGCTTCTTCTGTTTCACTGCGGGCTGACAGGACAACTCTCCGGACTAGTTTTCAGTGTGGATTCAGGGTTAGGACCTTAAATGAATGAGCTGACACACACAAAGACTAGTGGCCCAGGTGTGTGACCGGCGCTTCCATTGCCTCAGCAGTCAGTCAGCAGGGCCTCCTCGCTAATCCTCCACCGTCACTCAACTGGATCTCAGCTCTAATCGTGCCAGGCCAAAGCTCAGCAGCGGGGCTGCTCCTGGCTTTAAACTGAGAACACTGACAGCTAATCTCGGACACAACATCCCGGGGTAACCCTACACCCTCTGCGGGGAGCAGCCACAATATCCCTGGGGCAGAGTGATGAGAGAAAGACCTCCCAAATGTCAAAGACACTTCACACCTCAAGAGAGATGGAGGGATAATACACTGGCTCATTTTTTGATTTGTTCTTGTCCACTCTTGTCCCTGTAGAAGCCGATGAAAACTGACACAGATGGTTGTCTCCTGTCAAGCTTTTCGCTCTGAAACTTTTTCCCTTTGCCAGCAGAGTTAGTAGTTTCAACTCACAGCCTTACGATAACAGAAAACATTTCAAGGTCACTTGCCTGCATATGAGCACCCATTCAGCACCAACTGGCAGGATACAGTCTACATTACTCTTAAAGAGGCTAACTGGCCTCTATCCAGCTGTTTAAAAGAGTACAATACACAGTCTGAGGCTGTCAGCTGGACCCGTTAAGGCTGATAAGTGTATGGTCCCAAACACAATGACCGGCAATCAGATACATGCACAAAAAGCATGTTATATTCATGTTAAGGTCAGGTATATAGAACAGGAAATATGCCGCGCTGTGTCATGAATTGTGTGGAACTATATGAATTACACATTATAGTTGACCAGCTTCATTTCTGAGGCACTAACTGTACTTTGTTTATGTCGTCTACAGTCCTGCCAGCAATGAGAAATACACTGAAACAAGGACATGGGAGTACTAATGTATAACCAATGTACACCATTGTACTGTGAAAGTATCAAAGCCTCAGTCCACAGAGAAATGCACACAGCCTGTATTCAGAAACTGAGCCTTAAAACCAGCCGTCAGGACTTCCTGTCACTTTGTGATGTCACAATAAAGCAGTCACCTAAAGCCCCGCCTACCTTGACTTGAAGGGTCCAGTCAGAATCTGCTCTAATTGTTAATAAATCACCCAGGAAACACTCAGCCAATCAGAGGAAACCAAGCAGTTATTAATGCTCAACATCACACGTGTATCTTCTGAGACCAACACTTCAAATACGACACGAGTTAAAAAAAACACATTTGACCAGTAGGTAAAGGTAGACAACACAAACACACATGGTGAGGTCTGACTTACCACTTCAGTGGGGCGGAAGTATTTGGGGTCCACCTTCACATGTACCAGTCCTGTCTCCTGGCAGCGGCCGACCTCCTGCTCATCTTTTCCCTCCCACCTGGAAACAGACAGAAACACATTTTCCCACCGTTGTTCAAAGAGTCAGCTGCCTGTCGCTCCATCTCCCTGGTTGTTTCTCCTGCAGTTTGCTTCTTTAACGTCTCGCGCAGACAAAACATGTCAC